>CM046375.1:17017547-17292547 GCA_025413485.1 Ficus microcarpa
GTAAAACTCTATCCAGTAAAGTTCCTCCAAATGGGCCTTAGCCTGTACAAGTAATCAACAGTCACCGTTTTATTGTTTCAAGCTAATTTTTATGAATTGACTTCTCCTATTTAATTTTAATATCTCAAATAATATTTAATTAATTATATTTTGAGAAATATCAAAAGAAGTTAGAATTTAAAAAATAAAAAATCAGTTATAAAGTATTTTAAGCTTTTTCAGATGATGTGATATCATATTAGGCTTCGTTTGGTTCCCGTTAGTTGAGTTTGAAAATTTTAAGTTTGAGTTGAAAATTTGTCAGAAAAGACAAAAATTTTTTCAGAAAAATACAAAAACTTTTTCAGAAAAGACAAAAATTGAGAAGAAAAAATATATTTTAGTGAAAAATAAGCTAACGAACTAAACACCCCCTTATTTTTTAGATATCATTTGGAACATCAATAAATTGACAGACGATAAGGATTCAATCTTTATATACGGTATTCGTGCAAAAAGCTAATTTATATGGTAATTGTTCTTTCAGATATCTCAATGTGTCACCACACTTGTCTTTATATTTATTTTTATGTGGTCTCTAAGTTAATTACTCTTTTTATCATTGGTTTCCTTCCTTCTTAAAAAAACTTTCACGCCTTAAACAACATAGTATAATCTTGAATGCTTTATTTTCTTTCTTATTTATTTTTTCATAAATCCAGCAACCATAATAGTTTTCGTTATCATCCTTTTTTGCTTAAATTTATCATGATGAGTCTAATATCAACTATTTTTATTATCGGAATGCAGTATCATTTTTAAAGGAAAAAAAAAAAATCAAAGCAACATAGCAATTGTTAGGTTATTTTCTTCTTCTGATATAGTTTTGATGTTCATTTGTATTTTATCTAGTTCATATCCTCATTTTAAACTAAGTTGTACTTTTTTCATTATAATTTATGTCTTTTTTTTAAAAAGTTTTTTATATTTTCTGAAAAAATTTTTTATCTTTTCTGAAAAATTACTATTGAAACTTAAAAATTTTAAGCTAAACTCATTCACCAAACACCCCATTAGTTAATAAAATAAAATCCTGATTCCCTAACAGAACATTTGACAACTCTACTCCCCCCATTCCATGACCATCCATGCGCACAAATTTGAAATCTCTCTTTTTTGTGTAACGACACGCCGCTAAAACTTTGCTATTTCAACAACACGTCTATTTGTGTCCTTTTCTTTAAACTGCGTGTCGTTTTCCACAACAAGTCTAGTTCTGTACTTCTGCGAAAAATGACATGTTAGTTGTAATTTACTGTCGTTTATGACTGACATCCTTTTTTAACTTCCTTGTAAAATATAAAAAAATAAAAAATTCTTCGAATCTCAAAACCCCCGCCAAAAAGCGAAAACCACAAAAAAAAAAAAAAAAAAACCATTTTCGAATTTCCCTTCCCCGCCAGGTCATCGATCCGCACCAAGCTCACAAGATCAACGGCCGATATTAAGCAACTTTGAAATATCTAACGGTCACGATTATTCTCTTCCCCGCCGCGAATTTCAAGCTCGCGCCCACACAAAAACAAAAATAACCTTCGCGTCATCGATCCGCGATCCGCAAGAAACTTAAACTCATCCATAGCCGTCGATTGCTCCAAAGGAATCGACGGTCCACAATCATCGTCCTCCTCGCGCCCCCATTTTCAAAAACTCTATAAATTCCCTCCTCATTTCGTTTCACCATCACTACTCACCGGAAAATCCTCTAGTCTCTGCAACAAGCCCTAGCCTTCGTCTTCCTCAATTCCACAGTTCTCAGATCCTCCAATGGCTCGTACCAAGCAGACCGCTCGCAAGTCCACCGGCGGCAAGGCCCCGAGGAAGCAGCTGGCGACGAAGGCAGCCCGGAAGTCGGCTCCGGCTACCGGCGGAGTGAAGAAGCCTCACAGGTTCAGGCCCGGAACCGTGGCGCTCCGTGAAATCAGGAAGTACCAGAAGAGCACCGAGCTTCTGATCAGGAAGCTTCCTTTCCAGCGTCTAGTTCGTGAGATCGCGCAGGACTTCAAGACCGATCTCCGATTCCAGAGCTCCGCCGTCGCCGCCCTCCAGGAGGCCGCCGAGGCCTATTTGGTCGGTCTTTTTGAGGACACTAACCTCTGCGCCATTCACGCCAAGAGAGTCACTATCATGCCCAAGGACATTCAGCTCGCGAGGCGTATCAGAGGTGAACGTGCTTGAGTTTAGGGTTTTCTCTGTATAGAAGTTTTTGGGAATGGTGTTGATCTATGTTGATTGTCAATTGCTGCTTTCTGTTTCCCTAATTAGTGGCGATTTACTGCTTTTTAAGGTTTTAGATTAGACTAAGTTGAAATTTCAATGTAATCAGTAACTACTTTATCAATGAAAATTGATGGTTTCTTCAATGTCTAGATCCGAGTTTATCCTCTTGATTTGGTAATATAAGAGTAGATACTGATTTATGTTTACTGTCGAATCTCTCTCTTTGGTCATGTTTTTCCTGATATTTCTGTGAACCAGACAGGAATATTTGCCAAAATAACTGTTAAGTGAGGTTCAGAAGATTACTTTCATAATTTCTTTTTTATTTTTTTATTTAAAAAAATACTGACAGTATTACTAATGAATATTTAATTAAAAATCATTTAAAATATAATTAACAGCTAAAAAAAAAAAAAAACAGTGAATTAAAATTTTATGGGTGAGTGGGTGAAAAAATGACCATGCCTCATTCTTCGGCTGAGTTCCTTCCAGCCCTCATTCTTCGGCTGAGTTCCTTCCAGCCCTCTTCATTTTTTCTAGAGTTACCATACATCCCAACTTTTTCAAGCACTCTGGCTCAATGGTCAATCATTTTTCATATTCTTCATCCATCAATATTTAAAAGAGCTCGCTAAAATGATACACAAGAGCTTAGGATGTCGGAATTGTTTTTTCTGTTATTGTTATCACCACCTTTGCAATCGCCACTGTCTTCGTTGCTACCATTGCCCTCGTTGCCTGCCATTGTCCCCGCCTTCGGGGTTTAGTGATAATGTTGAATAGGTTAAATATTTTTCAAATTTTTTATGATTCTTTCCTTCAAAATTAATTCAACATTTAAAATTTTAAATAATAGATTGTGATTTACTGCTAGGAATTATTTATTGTAAAGATTTTGATTGTGTAATATTGATTTCATAGTGTTTTGATATTTAGAACAATCAATAGAACAAGGAACAATCATAAAAATGTTTTGAAGGACCTTTAGTTGTTCTGTTGAAAATGTGATTTTGTTTTGTTTATTTCTATTTTTTTGTTTATTTGTTTTTTATTTTTTAATTTGACGTGACTGTATAATTAAGAATGACTACAAAGATAATAGGAACGATCATGAAAAGTTATAGGACATTTGATGGATTGTTCCATCCAAATGAGGGTTTTTCTTGACTTTAGGTTGTTTTTGTTTTTTTTTAAATGAATGAAAAACAAAAATAATCAAATGAGTATCTTTTTTCATATATGATTTGGCTTAAAAGCCTTGGAACAGTAAGAAAAAAAAAAAGAGGAACAACAACATAAATTTTTGGACAATCATTCGGTTGGTTTGTCTAAATCTTAACTTTAATTTGTGTTTTTTTTTTTTTTTTAACAAATAAAGAAAACTAAGCGATTGAAAGTCTTTTTTGGTAAATAACCAATTGAAGGTCTTTTTTTTATATTTTTAATATTTTATATTTTTTATATAATTTGGCTCAAAAGCCTCGGAACAACCACAACAAAAGAGGAACAATTACTAAAATTTAGAGAACTATCACTTGATCGTTCCTTTTAAATAAAATATTTTCTTTTTTTTAATAAAAATAAAAATTAATGAAAATAATACCTATTCAAATTAATTAAGTGTTATTTAGCATGGATTTATCTCAAATAACAAATGAGTAAATATTTTGTCTTGAAATTAACATCATTTTAACTTCAACTAATAATATTTTACTAATGTTGATGACTAAATTACATGTTTTTATATTAGGTTAAGTTAAAAGTTAGTCTTTTTATGACATTTATTATTGTTAGGATTTCAAAACATTATGAATTTCAATGTCCAGATACAAAAGCATCGGAAAGACAAAAAGAAAAAAAAAAAAGGAGAAACGACCACCAAAATTATGGAAACCACCATTTGATCATTCCTTTGAAATATTTACTTTAGTTTTCTTTTTGCTTTTTTTTTTTTTTTTTAAATCAAGAACAAAAACAACCTAATAAGTGCCTTTTCTTTAGGTATGATTTGGCTCAAAAACCTCGGAACAATCACAAAATAGAAGGAATGATTGAACAATTAACCAATCGTTCCTTGTAAATCTTGACTTTAATTTTCTTATTAATAAATGAAAAACAAAATTAATCAAAAGATGGTCTTTCTTCATGTATGATTTGGTTTAAAAAGCTTTGAATAACCACAAAAGTAGAAGAACAACCGTGGAAAATTTTAGAACAACCATCTAGTTGTTCCGTTCAATTAGTTACTTTTTCTTCAATTTTTTAAAAGAAAAACAAAATTAAGAAAATTTAAACCATTTTAAATTAAATAATTGTCATAATATAACATGAACTTACTTCAAATAACAAACAGTGATATACTAAATCATGAAATTAACATTACTTTATTATGACTAGTATAATCTCATTATGTTGATGAATAAGTTACAATATCATTATACATTATTACATAAGATTAAGTTAAAAGTCGGTCTTTTTCATAACATTATTGTTGTTATAAGTCCACAATGTTATAAATTTAAATGAATGCATGCAAAACGGAAAAACAACCACAAAAAATGGAAGAACGACTATAAAAGAGTAATAGAATGATCATCTAGTTGTTCCTTTTGAATCATGCATTCTCTCATTTTTTTGTTTATAAAAAAAAAAAACAAAATTAATTAAATGAGAGTCTTTATTCATGAATAATTTAGTTAAAAAAACCTCAAACAATCCCAAAAATAGAAGAAACGCCATAACATTGAATTACATTCTAACACCATAACACCATACAATGGTGGGTTTTTTTTTCATGAGATAATTACCTGAAAAAGTACATCATTAATGTCATAAACATGAAATACTTTAATTAAAAATCCATAAATGATCACAAAAAATAGAGGAATAATTATAAAAAGTTATAGAATGACCGATCGATTGTCCATTCCTATTTTAAAAATAAGAATAATATTGGAAAAATTAGGAACAACCATTATAATTCCACAGTCTTTCGAAACTTATGATAGTTGTTCCCTTTGAATCATTTTTAACCTTTGTCCAACAACAATGTCAACCCTTAAGTCCATTTATTTTTTCCACAAAATTTGATTTTTAGGCTAAATATACATATACACTTTCCAACAAGCCTCTAAACTACCTTACACACAATATTTAAAGTGATTATAAATCTTCAAAACATTTTTTAAAATATGATTTTTCTTCTCTTTTTCCTCCTTCAGAGCCCTTGTTCATAGAATGTTAAGAGGATTTTCATTTCTTTGGACTTTGATCTTTGAGTGGGTGGTGGTTGCCGGAAAAAGTGTGGGAGGATTTTCGGAGTAGCAATGGAGGCTCTTTGATTTCTTCTTTTTCCCTCTCATTGGTTGTCGTTCTCTTCCTCTGTTGGTGGCCATCATATTTGATTTTTTTTTTTTCAACTAATTAAAATAGTCTTACTTTTTTGATCTAATTATATTTTATTCTTTTTTTTTTTAAGACGAAAGTCATTTTACTAATTAAAATTTTTGGAAAGTCATTTTATAAATAAAAGAAAGTGAATAGGTTATTTTGCTAATTCCCTCAAACAGACTATTCCAATATTTGCAACAAAAGTCAATGCAGTGGATTATCTGAAGCAGTGATTCTTTTTTTTTTTTTAATTCGTTGGATTGGCGCTTTGCAGTTTAATATTTCAGCGAAAAACAGAAAAAAGAAAGCTTGGCATTTTTATAAAGACTTGGTTGACTGAGTAAGTTCCATGGAAAGTGCGTGGAGTCTTCCCAATTATAATAGGGCTGCTCTACATTATTTCTAACCAATTTCGTAGGAGTTGTCCAACGGTGTCATGGTTTACAACATTAATAATGTGTGTTTATATGCATCTATAGCTTCTATTTGTTTTGTTCCAATCTTGAATCAGCTTTATTACATTTGTTTTGCTCCAAGCTTGAATCAGCTTTCCATGTAGGCTATGGGTGACAAGATACTAGTATTCTTCTTTGTGTGTCTATATTCACACACACACACACATAAATACATACATATATGTATATGTATATATAAACTTGGGTTAGGTGAGAAAATACTGTAAGGACACGGCTTCAACTTACCGGCAAAAGAACCTATTTTTGTAGGAAGCTTCCTCTGGTCCCTGAAACCGTGTCCTCACAGTATTTTCTCACTTCACGTGCAAAAGAACCTATTTTTGTGACGGTTACAAATATTAGCTTTCAACTCAATGTTGTTATACATGAAAAAAGAAAGAAAAAAAAAAAAAAAAAGAAAAAAAGAAAAAACCTTTTTCCTGTGTCAGTAGCTTCCTGCAATTGGCAAAATGACTCGTTCTTTGTTGCCCATCCTTTGGTCCGATTGTTATTCGTCCAGCGGACATCGTTTTCGTTTCTCCAATCGCCCACACAATCTCTTAACGGCTGCAACATGGAACCATTTTCTTACCATCATTGGACTATTGGCAGCTGCTGCTGGCATGATCTGCTTGTTCTCCGGTTCCTTTTCGGAGAATCAATTTAAGGATGCCGTGAAGCTGAAAGTCTTGGTCTTTACCATTTTGCCTCTGTTGGTCCTAGTCTTCTTGTGGAAGGCTAGGAAGTGCAACGAAGTCGTCGAAGAGCTATGCCATAAACACGTTCACATCAAAACCGTGGTTAAGATTGTTTTGTTAGGCTGTGCTACTACGGTAAATCTTTTGATTAAGTTTCCTAGATTTAATTTTCATTATTCAAAATACAAAAAATGCTCTATCGGGGAACAGGGAAAGCATTCCCAAGGAAGTCGATTTAATTTATATTCTGCTGGATCATTCTCTGCTTTTGCCTTGGTTATATCATCCAAAGGGGAGAAAGCTATGGAGCTTGGTATTTTCGACTTTCTACTCGGGTTGACCATGGATGCTTCTATGGAAATCTCGGGAAATGACGGAGTAAATCTTCTGTATATGCTGGGTGCTTTTGTGTATTGTGCTTCGCTAATTTTCATTAGGAGTTCCCTAGAATCTTTTATGTTAAGCAGAGGTATTTCTGGTGCTCGGCAAGGAAACATCCCAGACGGTTCGACGGGTCGGATCGAAGGTGCTAGAGAAGACGCCGCCAACGAAACTGTAAACTCTGGCATTTATGTTCTACCCACTGAAGACTCTGGAGAAACAATTGGACTTCCCCATATCCCTATGCCGGAGTTGACGGGTTTGAATATGCTGGGTGCTTTTGTGTATTGTGCTTCGCTAATTTTCATTAGGAGTTACCAAGAATCTTTTATGTTAAGCAGAGATATTTCTGGTGCTCAGCAAGAAAACATCCCAGACGGTTCGATGGATCAGATTGAAGGTGCTAGAGAAGACGCCGCCGACGAAACTGTAAACCCTGTTACTTATGATCCAGCCACTGAACACACTGGAGACTCGGATCTACCTGATTTGGCCATAAACGGAAGAGATGGCACTTCGTTGGGCGCTCGTTTCCGTCATCTAAAGCGGCTCGAGATTTGCGATTTAAAGGAGATTGGATGGGAGACTATCTTCTATCTACCTAATTTGGCCAGAAACGGATCGTCACTGAGCCGTCTAGTGGAAATTAACCTTAAGTTGTCAGCGTTTCTGCGTCTTTTCGGAAATGTGGTAATAGATGGAGTAAAACCGGTGTCTGAACTCTTTTTTGAAGACCGCCAAAAGAATCGTGTTAGGACTGATGCAAGTGAATTTGAAATTGAAAGTCTATCACATGGGTTGAGGAGGAGGAGGAGTACGATGTCGGAACCTCATACTTATCACGGAGATGTTGTAAAAGGTTCTGGAATACTAGAGTCTGAGATCCCTTATGAAGGCTGGCGACAGAACGGTGGCTCCGTTAGCATAAGTGAGAGTAGCATACTTGAAGCTAAACATGGAGTAGAGCAGAGGGACGAGATTGATGGTGCTTTCTTAGATGTCGGAAGCAGCGAAGACGCATTTCAACCAGACGGGTTGAGGAAGAGGAGGAACTATTGGGGCATGAAGCTAGAGATCAGGAATGGGATTCCCGGCATTGTCAGAGATCGCTTTCCCAATTTGCAGGTCTTACAGATAACAGGAGACTTCTACTAGATGTAGGTTAAGACAAGTTGCTAAAAATCTGCTCTCTTTTTGAAATGAAATTCCCTTCTAGAGGTAGTGCTGCCAGAAAGAATGCTTTGGCGTATCTGTGTTTTTGTACACCAAAGTAATATAGAATGTTGGGATTTGAAATCAATAAACGAATTCTTTAGAGCCCGTTTGGTTCGCTAGTTTGAGTTGAAATATTTTAATTGTAATAGTAAATTTTTTTGAATTTTTAGAAAAGACAAAAAATTTTTTGGGAAAAAGACAAAAACTTTTTGGGAAAAGACAAAAAAAATTTGAGTTGAAACGGAGATAAACTCGCGAACCAAACAGGCACTTAGTGTTTCGACTAATGACTTCACTATGTAGTTTTGCACCCAACAAATAAATTCTTTCTCAGTTCTCAAGGCGTAACTAGAATAAATTGTCCAAAGCGATGAGCGGTCCACGTGGGAGTCCAGAAGAGGAAGTAGTTGGGCACGTCCGGGCTATGTTTGTGGGCTGGACAATAATGGACCAAAAGCTCAATAGCTTTTGATAAAAAAATAAAAATAAAAATGGGGGTTTAATGGCCTGTTGAACAAGCCTTGTGTGTGATCGGCAGAAAAAGAAAAAAAGTGGGGCAGCCGTGTGAGTTCGTGCGAAAAACAGAGAGCGCAGGGGAGAAAGGAGAGGGAGAGAAAATGTAGAGTTTTTCGATTTGTATAAGATGATTGAGTGGTGAAATAGTATTTATTGATGCTTAAATTTAATGTGGTGAATTTTTGTGATGAGCTCTTTTTATTTATAGATTCTGATTTCGGAATTGGTATCTCTAAGGTGCTTTTTTCAAATATTCACTTAAGACTTAAAATTGATTTTTTTCTTTTAATGTTACGTGTTAAAATCCATCTTATTGATAATGAATCTTGTTTAGTCAATATTGTGTTTTATCTTGATGATTATGAGCCTCTAGTTGTATCTAGAGAGAATTTTGTAATCCCATTATTGTTGATATAATGAAAATTGATATCAAACTACAGTCTCGTGATTTTTCCTTTCGAATTGGAGGTTTTTTCATGTAAAAATTGGTTTCTCTTATACGGATGATTATTTTGATTTTTCATTATTTTGATTGTTTTGTTGGTTTCATTGAAATTTACTTTGAAGAACTCATTTCATCATATAGAAAGGGAAAAGTTTAATTGGTGATTTTCCCAACAGAAGCCGATCCAAGAGGAGGATAGTTCATTGCTCTGTCTCGAGGATCGAGTCTAAACTTAATAACAGTAATTTTACTTCAATGGAGGGATTCTTAAGTTCAAGAATTTGAGAAAAAGCGCGTGCAGTGTTAGATTTGGTGCTGAAACTACTTTTTAATTTATAACTACTATTTTGTGAGGGTGGTTTGATTGCTGAGTTTTTTGAAAAGAAAAACAGGACTCTTGAACGGAAACCATAGTCTTATCTTAAAAAGAGAGAGTGATATTCTAATCTACAAAGGACAGCCATTTGGACGGAGAGGTTATGCGAGAGCACAGGCACACGTGCATATCATCAACAAAAGTTGCATCTTCGATCCAATGAACTTTGTCGAGGGCAGAGCTCCAATTTCTAGTACGAGACTTGAAAAGCTCTTCAAGTAAATGACTGCAGTGTGGTTAAGGGTGAAGGTGGGACTCAATCCATTACTTATCGAAAGCGAGCTTCCTTACCCGCTAAGGCACCTACAGTGTTTATCCCGAGTGGAAACTAGGAACTGTCCAATACGGTGTCTCTTTCCCCCCCCTCCATCTAGTTATTAATTCTCTAGTAGCAATCCATTTCGAGTTGCTGGAGTTCATGAGACTTCTAATAAGTCTCCAAGGTCTGACGTCTGAAACTTTTGAAGTAGAAGATCTTCCATTTGTGTAAGCAAGAGTACTGTAGTTAAAAGAAAACTTCGAAATAAATCCGTAGAGACGGGTTTGGATTTCATAAGAAAGTAGTATAAGAGATGAATTCACTAGCTAGTTTATATAACCAAATATTCAAACCGCTCCAGAGCTTTGAAAATATAGCAGAAGCTGATTTGAAAATTCATACATTCTAATAATGTCTGGTTATGAGTTTATGATTATGATTTTGTGATGTTTAGCAAATACGAATTTGCTAATCGAGGAAGTTTAGAAAAATCAATCTTAGACCTTGTAGCAATATAAGAAAATGCCATTTTATTATTACAGAATCGATTAAAAAATTAAATCATTTTGGCCATTAGCATTTTTTTTTTAACCTCCTCATGTCTGTATATTATGTTAACAACGAAAGATTGTCAACTCGAATGCGCTAAATTAGCCGAGGCCAAAATTACCAAAACTTCACTTGACTGAGCTAGCGGGGAAATCCAAAGTTGTTTGAGCTTATGTTTAGCCACAAAAAAGAGCGATGAGTCTTCCGACGAAAACAAAAGTGTGATCTATTTGAGCTCATTGCTGCTTTCTGTACTTAAGAGTATGAGTCTACGTTTATGTCAGTTGCTGCTCTCTATTTCCCTTCTTAGGTAATCATCGGTGATTTACTGCTTTTATTGGTTTCGATTAGATTTAGTTGAAGTTTGAATATATTCGGTAACTCAATTGGATCGATAGTTACTTCAATGTTTGGATCTCGGTTTATGATGTTGTCGGTCTACAAAGATTACAAAAATTGAGCGTCGGCATTATTGCTGCGTACCAAACACCATTTTCATTCTGAATCTTTTTTTTTATTTTTTATTTTATTTTTTTAAGGGTCAACCATAATCTAATTACAGTATTGGTGAAATTTGTCATTTGAATGTGCATTTCTAATTCAATCGTCAATTCTCACAAAAGGGTATCCTTAATATGCATTTCTTACTCAATTGTCAATAAACTCAAATCGTTACAATTAATACAATTAATATGTTATCTCACTTAGCATTCACACTGGGTAAAAGATTCCTCTTATAGGGTAGGGGCTCTTCCTATGCTATTGCCTACGAGGCTTAACTTAGCTAGGGCTACTTACTACACATAAATGAGCAGATTTTTTTTTTAAATTTTTATTTTTTTAACAGGATAGCGTACTCGGATAATTCCAGAACATAAAAACTTATGCTCTTTATACGAGATGGGCATGTTGCACATATTTCTCATGCATGTGATTATTAAACATCACTCGTCACATGACAGAAAATGTTGCATGATCATGTCAGTAGGCATGGGCTTTCATAGCCTGTTCTCCTTGCTTTTGCCATAATGCCATGACTTTACTGCAGCTCATATGGGTAAGTCAGCTTCTATCTGTGTCTAATTTTGAGCCATTTTTCCTAACGATAAAGATTATGTTAAAAAAAAAAAAAGGTTGTGACAAATTTATTTATTTATTTTGCTTGAAATGCATGATCATGTCAGTGGTTGCAGAGATAGTTCAGTAGTAATATCATACTTGATTCTACTTAAAAGTACAAAGTTCAAATCCCCGGATGTCAAGCTAAAAAAAAAAGGTACATATATATATCAACATACACACGCACAACTCCTTTGAAAAATCAAAGCATATCGTAACCCAAGGGAAAGTCACAACTTGTTTGTTCTGGGCCTCCGGTCCATTAGGCTAAAGAAATCCCGAAGTCTTTCAGACTCTTGGGCCAGAAAATAAATAGTGTTAGGCAAAAAAAAGTAGAAGAAGTATCTTTCCTTGGTCCATCTTCTTCAGTACTTTGCGCTATAACTAATTGCACAAGCTGGTTTGGCGTGTGAGGAGATTATGGATCCAATTCAAGGCCAAGGATCCAATGAGTTATTCCAAGCACAATCTCATTTGTGCAAACATATTCTAGGCTTCATAAATTCCATGTCTCTCAAATGCGCGGTTCAGTTAGGCATACCGGACATCATCAACAATCATGGCCAACCCATCACTCTCTCCGAGTTGATCTGCGCACTTGATATTCACCCGTCAAAAGCCTGCTTCATTCACCGTCTCATGCGCCTATTGGTACACAATGACTTCTTTGTTTCGACAACTGTTCGTCAAAATCAAGAAGAACAAGAAGAAGAAGAAGAATAAGAATATGATCTGACCCCTTCTTCTAGACTCCTCTTGAAAGATAAGATTCCTTGATTGTCACCTTTTCTTGTGTCAATGCTTGATCCAGCTCTTGTAACTCCCTGGCATTCACTCGGAAATTGGTTCTGAGGAGAAGAGGAGATTACCCTTTTTGAATCAGCTCATGGGATGAGCTTTTGGGCCTATGGGGACAAGAATTCTGACTTCGGCAATCTTTTCAATCAGGCAATGGCCAGTGACTCTGGGATGATGAACCTGGTGGTAAAAGATTGCAAGCCAGTTTTTGAGGGGCTGAGTTCGTTGGTCGATGAAGGAGGCGGTACAGGAACAATCTGCAAGATCATCTCTGAGGCATTCCCTCACCTGAAATGCACGGTGCTTGATTTACCTCATGAGGTTGCTAATTTGCCGGAGACTGAAAACTTGAAGTTTATTGGAGGTTCAAGATATCCCTTCAGCAGATGCAATTCTACTTAAGGTGCACATTTTCTCGCCTAGTCACTCACTATATTTTAAACAATTGTCACAAAAAGCAAGATGTAAAAAAATTCTTAGCTTACCACCGGTGGTGGTAACATGGTTGTAAGGAAGTCCTACCAATATAAACTTTGATTTTATCAGCTTACAGGTTCGAGTTTTGGTCGTACACAATGTCTGTCCTTTGACAAAAAAGACTATGTGCAACTGGCTCTTAAAGCCTGTGGCTACTAGCTGTCCAAAAACTACAATGGTGTCGGGAGACATGAGGACGTTATTGATCCCCCTTTTTATATTTTTACCAAAAAAAAAAAAAAAAAGAGGAAAGAATTCTTAGGTTAGCTTGTATTGATGCATAAAAGTGAATGATTGACTTTCTGTACAGTTGATGTTACACGCTTGGAGCGACGGGGAATGCTTGAAAGTGTTGAAGAAATGCAGAGGAGCTATTCCAAACAATGGTAGAGGAAAGATCATTATAATAGACATAGTGATAAACAGGGACAAAGATGAGCACGAATTGAGTGAAGGAAAGCTATACTTTGACCTGTTGATGATGGTTGTGGTTACCGGAAGAGAAAGAAGTGAGAAGGATTTGGAAAAGCTCTCTTGGAGGCTGGTTTCACTCACTACACGATAACACCCTTGTTTGGTTTATGGTCACTAATTGAGGTCTTTCCTTAGAAACAAACATCTATTTGTAACATTATTCATGTGGCTGTTGAATGAATTATGTATTTGAGGTTTTTCTTTTTTGGTGGTGAAAGTTATGTTTTTGTGTTTGATGAACTCGATAACAATACTATGGAGGATCAGAACAAAATTGTTAGTTTTTCGTTAAGATTTTTGATCATGGATTAGTTGAGGAGCTTCCAAGTGTAACTTGACAACATTGGTTATAATCTTTGGGGCTGGCAGTACCCAAAAAAAAAAAAAAAAAGAAAGAAAGGTAAAAGTAATATGCCTGAAACACAAAAACTAACTCAAGAGATTAGGTTTTTGTTCGCATATATAAACCACCGGCATATTCTACAACCGATGTTTGTATTTCTCTTAAATTGGGCCAAGACCTGCATGTTGGCTAACTTGGCTCAAATAATGCAAGTGTTGAGGCATATATATTGGGCATGCTCAACTTCAAAAACAAACTAATTTAAGAGATGAGATTTTATTTTACACTTATAAATTAATCAGTTACACAACCGATATAGGATTACCTCAACAATTTTGAATAAAAAATGACATGAGCTATTTGTGTGAGTCCATTTTCAAAAGTCGTCACTGGTGAAAACTCGTGGTCTCCACTCAAAGATTACATTGCAATTAATGCCTAATAGATATTGCTTCCCAAAAAAGGGATACGTTACGGAGACTGTTGGTATACAATTGGGATCACAAGGAAGCACTTCTCCAGTTTCAACAAGTCTCCAAGAGGAAAAGAAGAAAACTTACTACAAAAAATACATGAGGACCGTTCAAACCACACAAGACTCATCAAACATAGAAGATCAACAAACAATTGGGATACATAGAAATGTTTTCAAAAGCAAAGAGTTCGATTTTTTTTTTTTTTTGATATAAACACTCATGTCGACACCAAATTAAAGAATTGGGAATGAATTAAATCTCCTTAAGTAGGATTCGAACTTATGACTAGACACTTAAATTGGTAGAAGCACACTTCTATGTTCACACGCAAGTACTTGGCTAAATGTTTAAGAGGAAAATGGCAAATGGTATGATTCAGAGGGTGAAATTGATATTTAAGCAGAAAATATTTGAAAATGGACTGGAGTACTGTTTGACATTCAACTTGACCATGAGCTGGTACACGTAGTGAAGCTGGTGAAAGGAGACAGGACTTAATCAGAATGTTACCTTGTTTTCTAATCAACCTTGACTTTTTTTTTTTTTTTTTTAAAGATTGCCAACCTTGTGTCTTGTCCAACCTAACATTCTACGAGAGATTGCCCAACCTTGTAATTATAAAAAAATTGCGCTTTCTCCTTGGCCTGCAAATAGCCATCTTGCCACAATTTCACGACATCACAACTCCAATTCACAATATGTTTTCAATCTACAAATATCCGGTTGTTACATTCTTGACAGTCATGCTTACCAATATCACTAATACAAACACTATTCACCATTTGAAAACACACATTCAAATGTACACTTTCTATTAAACACATTTTATTTTTACACGCATTTAATATATTTCAATTTTGACATCCAAACGCATACTATATTATAATATATGCACTTAAATGTACAAGTGTGATATCCAAACTCATATTAAAATACGTGTATTGGATTCGAATCAGATACCAAATATAATAGGTGATCCAAACGAAGTATTAAACTACTATAATTATATAACAGGCAGGTCATTTCGGAATTGCTCATGATTTTTGTCTTGTAGCAGAAAACCCAGCAAAAACAAAGTGTCATAATATCAATATTATCTCCAATATATCAACCACAACCACTTAAAAAAAAAAAGAGTTCATTTTCGCTATATGCAACACGTGCAACATTACTCTTACCTACAAACATTTCTAAATTTGGTAAGCTAACTACCTTTGTCTGTGGTGCATGTCTATTTCACCTAGGGCCGATTTGGGATAAGGTATTGAAGATATGGAGTTTTAGATACTGAATTAGAGATGAGTTGAGTTTTGAAAATATGCGTTTGATTAAAAAAAAAAAAAACTATTTGAAGTTAAAAAAAAATGTAAAATATCAAAATTTGTTAAAAAAAAAATAGAGAAAATTTCAAAAATTCTCCATAAATTTTGAAAAGTTTCTGTTGTGTCCCCTTCTTTTACCAAAAAAATATAATAAAAAAGAGAAGAATTCGTAGAAGTACATTTCTCAATGGGATGATATGTGGCAGTGGTATCCATGGCCTTCTGCAAAAATCAGCGAGCGCAACTCTATACGAGCATCTACACGTGGTGCTGGGCCTAATGCTGGACAATTGATAATCCCGCTTCTCAAAGATGTTATGTATGAATAACATTAAATTTAGAATTTTTAAGGTAGGACTTTTTATATTGTATCATTAGAAGGAATTGCTATTTTTTAGATGTTGGATTAATTTTTAAATTATAATCTATGATTGGAGCAATTATATATTGTGTGTTGGAAATTTTAAACGAGAAATAGATGGGCTGAAGAAATTAATCATGTTCCTATAAACGATGCAAAATTAATCCAATAATTGAAAAACTGTTCCTATTAATAAAGTAAAATATGAGATCCTATCATAAAATATCCTAGTTTGTAAACTGCATGATAAAATTTAACATTGAATAGTGAGAAAGCGATTTTTCCCCGCTAAGAAAAAGTTGGTTAAGTTAGTGGATGATTCACTTTTTGGGTTGATTAGGTGCCAGCTTATTTCAGTTATAGTACACTTGATTTTCCATTGAAAAAAAAAAAAAAATGAATCTCAAAATATTCTAAATTATTTTAAAAATTGTGATGCTTTTAAGAGAGTATCTATTGTAGGAAGTGATCTTATTTTGGTATATTGGTTTGAACTGTTATTTTAGTCGTTTGATTAAATTTTTAAGAGATTGATCTATAACTAGTGTAATACTTACATTGAAAACTTTTAATATAAACATTTACAGAAAAGATGGTTTAGAAATTAATTCAATAGTACTTTATAGAAGTTTCTATTCATAATAGAAACTCTCATAATTTTAATTATAGTATTTTGTTTATTAATTTTTTTAAACATAATTTAATAGTAAGAGGCAACAACTAATTTGAATGGAAATTAGGTTGGATTTCGTTAATTAGTTACATACGATGTATATTGTCGCTGCTAAGATCTTTTTGCTGACAATTCAATAAATCACATATTTCTTGTGTTCAATTTTTTCTAAATAAAAAAGAGGATGGAAAGTGTCTTTACAACTCCAATCAAAATCTTAGTGGAAAAATTCACTGGAATCAATGTAAAATTAAAACGATTAGGACTCTTGTGGTTACTTGCATGCTCTGCAATTGTATATTCACATTTCCTATATATATATATATATAAAGTTGTGTATGTATATTTATCTAAGTCATGCACGGCGGCCAAAAAGTCTCTTTAATTTTTGATTTTTAATGTGAAATTTGAAACTTTATCTTGTTCATTATTATCAGCCGTTCAAAAGCAGCCAGCGCTGACGATAATCTACATGCAATTCTCAGGGTTGGATAAACTGACATGTGATATGTCCCTTTCTTTTATTGGGAATCCAAAAATAAAAGGACCGTAGAATGTCTTCTTCACACATGGAGGGCCAAAAAATTAGTCAAGTTCAGAATTTATTCCGTAGGGTACGTCTACAGTCTTCCATTAACCTTTTGGACGACCATACCGAGTTTTCAATTAATTTTTGTTGTGACAACTTTTTTTCGGTGAAAAATGACAACAGACGAAGAATATTGTACAACTAACCGTGTACTTAAAAGTGATATTTAGTCACGCTAGAACATTTTGACTAAAAAGAATCGCAAGAAACTCCTGTAACTGATAAGACATCATTAACAGGATGGGTTGTTGAGACCACCTCACTACCCCTCTCAGACAGTTGATATTTCGATCAACGGTCTTAGAGAATGTTTGGTGAATGAATTTAGTTTAAGATTTTTAAGTTTTAATAGTAATTTTTCAGAAAAAAAACAAAAAACTTTTTCAGAAAAAACAAAAATTTTTTTCAGAAAAAGACAAAAATTATGATGAAAAAAGTATAATTTAGTTCAAAATAAACTAATGTCCAAACAGTAGGGCATGTTTGGGTAAAAGTTCATTTTAAACTAAATTGTACTTTTTTCATCATGTTTTTTGTCTTTTTCTGAAAAAGTTTTTTGTCTTTTCTGAAAAATTACTATTGAAACTTAAAAATCTTAAACTAAACTCATTTATCAAACACCCCCTAGAAAGTGTTTGTTTATAAGTTCATTTTAAATTAAATTGTACTTTTTTCATCATGTTTTTATCTTTTCTGAAATTTTTTTTTGTCTTTTCTGAAAAATTACTATTGAAATTTAAAAATCTTAAACTAAACTCATTCACCAAGCACCCCCTTAGTTTTCGTGTCTAAAAATCTTAAAACTAAATGTTTTAGTTATTTTCACTGACTAAATACACATTAGTCGCAAGGTTAATACTAAAAGTGTCATTTAATTACACAAAAATATTTCGCTATTTTTACAAATATTGTGAAATAAATTAATTAATCGATTATTATTATTATTTTTTTTTTTGTAGTGATATAGAGAGACTATTGCGGTATATATACATCTAGCGCAAATGCAACAAAGTTTATGCATATTTTATATATTTATGAAAAATTCAAACAACAGTATTGATAACAATAAGAAAACATATATTAAGACTGCTAATCTTTAAATTTAAAGGTAGGATGAAAAGTACATAAAGAGAAATGTCTCTAGAACAGAGATTATTGAAACTCACTCACTAACAGCCATACGTTTTAAACAACTAATTATTTTGTCAAATAATATATATATATATATATATATATTTTATATAACTTTCTTCAAATCAAAACGTAGAACAGCCTTATTTCTTTGCGAAATCAATGGTAAGCTTTCCATCGTGGGCCTTTCTGTAGAAGTGCTTGACATAATCTGAGTAGAGAACTGGTTTGTAGATCGGTTCCTCGCCGGTATTTGCAAGCACTTCAGGCAAGGGAGAGATGATATCGGTTGGCCTTGGGTTGACAAAGATGGGAACTGAGATCCTGTCGCTCACTCCGTTAGCTGCCACTCTGTGTTCAATGCTTCTGTATCGTCCGTTACTGAAGATTTGCAGTGCATCACCTATGTTGATAACAAGTGACCCTTTTACTGGCGGAACATGGACCCAACTGTTTCTAGCCTCAACTCGCACGTAAAGCCCGCCGATATCATCTTGAAGAAGAACGGTAAATGTCGAGACATCGGAGTGGCGACCGACTCCCACGGTTAGTTCCGGACTCGGACATTTAGGATAGTAATTCAGGTTAATCCTTCTTGAACCTGACAGAAGCTTTTCTTTTTCACAATCTATTTCTGTCACATTTAGCCCATCCATTAGCACACGTAGCAATTGGTTGACAACTTTTTCGCTCTGATTCATGTATTCCAAAACTTGATCCCTGAAAAAGTTAAATACGATGTAAATATATATGTGTTATGAATATGCATCACATAAATGTAGAAAGATGATCTATGGGCATATATATAAACTTTTCTTTACTTGCAAGCTGAAGGCCACAGCCTATTGGCCTCATCCTCAGAAACATAAAAGAGGCTGAGGTAATCTTTCCATTCTAAAGCCTTCTCCACTTCAGGAATAAAGCTCGTGGTGTATCGGACATTGTTGGACACCGTATTCTCTTTGGAATACTTGTTCTTCTCGTCGGCAGGCAAGTCGAAGAAGCGACATGTTCCTTCTTTGACGTTGTCAAGCACTTCGATGGGCACGCCATGGTTGATGATCTGAAAGAAACCCCATTTCTCCGCAGCGTCCCAAATCGCCGATTTCACTTTGGGGTCGTCCCAGTTAGAGACGTCGATGATCGGAATAGACTCTCCGACCATGACCTTGTTCATTGTCCTCTCTTCAATTGGCTGGATGTACTGCTTGGGAATGGCTTTGATCCCAGTTTCGGAGAGACCTTTTGCACCGTTGCCTTTGTTTATGACAAAGTCGGTGACATGATCGGTGGTGTAACCGATTTTGGAAGGCGCCATTGATAGGATTGAGAGATCTTAAACTTGATAAAGAATATGTTTTAAGAGTTTGTAGGTTAAGAAGAAGATAAAGAGAGAAGCTTATGGTTGTTGTGCTTGACAAGCCGTGTGCAAGAAGGGTCTTTTATACTGTCTGCAGATCGCTAAAAGCCTTTTTAAGTTCATAATCAAAATAATAGAAGAGGGGAAAAAAAAACGTGCAATAAAGGTATACCTAACTAACAAACCGGTGGGATGCTCTAGGGCATCATTTGTATAAAAAATTACAACGTACACCGGGGAAAGTGAACAGAAAAATTCCAATTGCTATAAATCACGTTTTTCTTTTCCTTGGGGGGTAGGTTGCTAATACACCTACGTTAATCACAATATCATAATATCCCCTATGTTTGGATGACACATCCAATTTCCTAAATTTTCATATGCTTCGACTCATAGTCCACAAGAGCATACTACTATTTACGTTAAACTAACGACAATAATTTCAATTTCAGGACTTTGCTAAGGAGAAATTTTTGTCGCTGGTCTTACGTATTTGACTAAAACAGTTAAATTTCAACCGTTTAGAATCTTTTAAATTTTTTTTTTTTACTTTCATTAAAGTACACGGTACAACAAAGTAAAAATACCGGTTCCTATCACCATCTTCATTTCTCATCTATGATGATATTTTAATAAAAACAAAAATATGACGAGGATGCTAATGAAGTGTTGATCTAATCAAAATATTATTTATTTCTGTCTTTATTATCTACACTACTCTATAGAAAAATCAATAGGTTTTTCAATTATACCTATTTTGCTTATTGCGTAGTCGTCATGTGATTTTTTTTTTTATTTTGTTTGTCTATTTTCTAAATACGAAGTAAGTGTTATACAAGTAGTTCATTAAAAAAATATTAAAAATAAAAATTCTGGAGGTTTAACCTTGCATGAATGAATGGGGGTAGCCATGGGGATTCAGAATATCTATCAATTGGGGCCCACCATCAATTATCATGACTTATTGGAATGGAGCCAAAGAAAGATAGACTTTGCAATTCATATTTTTCACCTCTTCTCACTACAGATTTTCCGAAAACACATATTATAATATTTGATAGCCGCCACTACGTAAGCGTGAAGGGACTTCACCAACCTCTTTTTTGTATTGTATTGTATTTTATTTTGTTTTATTTTTTCATGTGACCAAAGATTTAACGTAACATAATATATAAATCTCAACCATCACCTTCTCTGCCGCCACTGGCCGGCTGCTGGGGAAACACAGCCCGGTTCCTCTTTCGGGAGGATAACTTGGTTGCTTTATTTTTAAATATATGCCCAAATACTCTATTCTTCCATTGTTTCGATAAATCCCGGGGGGATTGGTGGAGGTATGCGAATAATTATTCGAGGTGATGTTTACACACGGTGTAATGCACAAATCATGAATCAGTGGTGACGGCGGTATGATAACAAAAGACATCAACCTCAAAGCCTTTGTTTTCAACAGGTCAAGAGAATTGGAGTCATTCATCATGCACCTAGATTTGATATGTATTTGTTGATCCTTTTTAGTCCTGGGCGTATTTGCTAATGAAGGTCCATGGACATCTATCTCATCAGTGGTCCAGCAGTTTACTTTTTTACTAGTTGAGGAATATGTGAAGACAACACTGATTTTTTTTTTTTATTTAAATTACAAGAAAAAAAAAAAACCATGAAAATGAGTTCTAGTGGTCTTTGGTATCGATTTGAAAAAATTCTACATGTTTTGGATAAAGCTGGTTTGAAAATAACTATATAATTAATGACGTATCTTTTGTACAAAATCATAATTGAAAACAAAAAATTGTTTTCATATATTGTTAAAAAAATGAGAAAATAGAATAAAGTTGTTTTCTCATTTTCGTTATTATTTTCGGACCGCTACTTCTCTGAAAGCATGGTTCTTGCCGCCCTCTCTCTCTCTCCTACAAAATATTTTTAGAAACACATTTAAATACAATTTTTTCCTATGCTCACATCAACTCTCTAAAAAAACACCCAAACACAGTTTCAAGAAATATCTCAATACCATTACTAAAAAGTTTTCTTTTTTTTTTTTATTTAATTTTTTTATTGTAGGTAAAAGTCTACTTTACACAAATAAAGTAAATATGTATTACCTTTTCTGATGAACAAATAATACGTTCTGACTTGATCCCATTAAACTGTCTTCCGACTTTCACTAGCATTTCTTGTTAGGCATCGAGCTTTCTTTTCCCTTTGACGGTTGTTTATTTTTTCTTTTTGTTAAAATTTTTTGTAATTTTATATTTTTTAATAATATTTAATTTCATGGAAAAATAAAAAGGATATTAAAAATTTGTCAATCCAATTAGGATATCTAGGACACCTGCTCAGTTTTATCACATAATTAATTAAAAGCAAAAAGCATTCAAGATTAATGTTTTTGTGCACATATGCATGTATATATGTCCATATATAATAATGACATATATCTAACTTAATTTTTTTTCTCAATAAAAAGCAAAATCAGGTGGTGCCATCTTATTCCCATGCCCCTTCAGCTAGATAGCAATCTTGGGAACCACTAATCAAGAGTAATTGGGGTCTATATCCAGTCTTGTCAAGCTTTCAATCAAGTGTCATTACCACTTGCTCCTGGCCCTAATGCTTCAACAGTCAATATTGGAGCAAGGCCTTGACTTGCAAGCTACGGGATTTGAACCTTTGTGAAAAGAATGGAAATACCTTGAACAAAGCCCTCAACCACTACATCACAACCTTCGGTGGTTATATCTAAATTAATTTTTATGAAAAGGATGTATGCTTTTATTAAAATAGTCCAAAACATCAATACTAAATCAATCACAAAACATATTACAGACTCCCCATCTTGAATATATTCACTAAAAGCTTAATTACATCTTCGTGGGGTTTACTTCATATTGTAATACCCGGAATTTTCATGGACTTAAGATTTCTCTTTTTATTAGAAATTAGAAGTCCCCATGCTATGTTTATGAGATGTTTTCATGAAAAATTATGAATCACGTGTGAAATTCGTAATTTTATTAGCCAAGATTAGAATTTTCTTTGAAACCGGCTACGAGACTCGGAAAAATGCCGAGGTTGGTAAAACGGCATTTTGAGTCAAAAAGGACGAAAAGGAAAGAAAAAGAACGAAAAAGGACGAAATTTTAAGAAAGTCAAAGGTTTGACCGAAAAAGTCAACTTTGACCAAAAAAGTCAACTCTGACAAAAAAGTCAAAGCTTGACCAAGGACGGGTCAAATATGTCGACCTCGAAAAATGATGAATTGCAGTATAAGAAGAGACTGCAGAAAGCTTTCTATGTTCAAGAAAGCAAAAATAAGCCGTAAAAACCACCCTAGAAATCAAGCACACCGAATCAAGATTAAAGGGCAAAAAGGTCTCCGAAAAATTGGAAAAAGAAAGTTTTCGGTCCAATTTTACAAGGAAGAATTTTGGATCAAAATTATGGAGCACAATATTTTTAATATTTGTGTGACACAAGGAAAGGAAATGAATTAATTTTAAAGAAGAAAAATTGCCAAACAAGGCATTGTGGGAGCTAGTGGAAAATGACATCAACACTTTGACATCACCTTCCACCAACTCAATGTTGCACATGTGGACTCCCCACCACACATGAAGTTCGGCCACAAGGGAAATAAAGGAAGGAAAAAGCAATCACATGGGAAAAAGAAAGGTGATTGGACCTACATCACCTTTAGCCAACTACTCTCCCTTTTCACCCAAAAGCTTGTCACACATGTCTCCTTTCCCCTTCAAAAATTCGGCAACCATCCCTTAAATCCCCCAAGGATTCAGCTGATCAAGGAAAAGAAAAGGGGACAAGCAAGACATAACACAAAGCCTTGAATTAGGGGCCAAAAAGGTAGACCAAGGGAAAAGACACATGCACATGCCTATGGCTCACTTTTCACTAGCCTAAGCTAGCTATAAGAGACTTTCTTTCCACCCCAAAACCGGCTGCAATACATCCCTCCACCCCATCATAATTCGGCAGCCAAGGGAAGGAAAAGCAAGACAAGGCATAAAGCCCAAATTCAAGGAAAAAGTGAACCACTCTTGTCTATTACAAGTCACCCATCTTCTAGTCTTTTTTGTTAAAAAAATGAGTCAAACCCCATGCCATTTCTCTTGGAATTCTCGGCAACAATCATAAGAAAAGGAGGAGACAAAAGCCTTAATTTAAGGCAAGCAACCAACTACTCCAATCAATCAAAGAAAACTCTTCCATCCTTTGTGCTTTTTGTAAGAAAAAGTAAGCCAAAGCTCTTGTGTTTCCCTTGGGATGTTCGGCAGCTAGAGAGAGAAGGAAAGAAAGAGAGAAATGTTGGGTATTCCATCTCAAAGGGATGCACGGTTTTGACAAGAGAAAGAGGAGGAGAAATCTGAAAAAAATCTAAGGGCTTAAGCATGTGTGTTCTTCGGTTTTCTAAGAGAAAAGAAAGGAAAGAAATTTGTGAACCATGGAGACCCATTTTTGGGGCACAAATCCGTGAGTTGGAGAGTGAAAGAAAGAGAGAAAAATCTGGAAAAATTTATGGGATAAACCATGGTGGAGTTCGGCTTGGTGTGATGGAGCCAAGAGGAAAGATTTTTGGTGATTCTTGGAGCCAAAATCCGTGGACTTGAGAGAAGGAAAAAGGTAAGAGAAAACTTGGATTTTTCATCTTATGAAGCTCGGTTTTGATGAGCTAGAAAGAACTAACAAAAAGTGTTTGGATCCCATTTTGCATGATGAATCCGTGAGCTCCCAAACCAAGGAGGAATCAAAAGGAGTTTTGAAGATTTTCAAACCCTAACTTGGGTCAAGGTAACCCCTTAAACTAATCTTGGATTTAAGCTCAAGATAAGCATTTTTATGATGGTTTAAGATGGGTTTGTAAGGACATAAGTCCATCTCTTTTTCAGCCAATGATTTTCGGTGTATGTGCTTGATAGGGATTAGGGCTTGGTTGGCTTGTTTTATGATGTTTCTTGCATGATTTTTATGCTTGAAAAATTGATAGGATGCATGCTAGATGTGTTATTTAAGTCCCCTAAGTTATGGTCAAAAAATCTGCCAAGCAGTGGATGTATGGCTGCTTGTATAAGGTTGTGTGTGATGCTAGTTGATGAATGATGCAAGGATAGAACAATGCAACCCATAGGACGTTTTGTGGGCTGCATGGGCGTAAAGAATGGGCAAGAATGTATGCATGGGATGTTAGACACGTTGCTTGATGTATGTTTAAGCTCCCGATGTGATCGGTCGACTTAGAATCCGCAAATTAAGACGTAAAACCGGATTAACAACCGAAACTGCCATTTCGGAGTCGAAATTGGCCAGTTTCGGGAAAGTGAAATTATCGGGCCCTTAGAGGCCGAACGGGCTAAAAGTTAAAACACAAAAGTTGTTCGGAACAACTTTTACTAGAGGACAGCGTGGACAGAATCTTAAAATAAGGCTCCAAAGGCCTTCATTTTTATGAAATCCCGTGGCTAACTCCTGGAGCCAGTTTCACTCCGTTTTTCAGGATCACCCACATTCAAACGAAAACTGGTACTGATCTAGCCAGAACTGGGTTTTGTACAAAACACGAAAGTTTTAGCATTTTTCGATAGCTACAACTTTCGTGAAGACAAGTTTTTCGGGAAATGAACGGATCTTTAATCTGGGTTGTTTTTATGAAGAGTGCTCTGGGAATCCGCGAATTTCCAGCACTTGGTTTACAAAAACGTTTTCTAGAAAAATGTTAAGTGTCTCTAAAATGTTATTTTGACTACGAAAACCGTTCCAATGGTGATTTTCAGTCCGTAATGATTTTATGAAGTCCCGTTTTAAGAAAATGAAATTTTAGAGTTTTTGGGATTATACACCCAAAGCTCTCGAGTTAAAGAGAAAAATGAGATTTTCCATAAGTTAAAGGAAAATGAGATTTTTCAAGAAGAGAAGTGGAATTTTTAAGAGTTTAGAATTGAAATTCCACATTTTTCCAAGAAGTAAAGAAAGTAATGATTTTAGACAAGTATTTTCAAGAGTAATGAAGTAAGAGCTTTTTATAAGCAAATGAGATTTTTGGAAGATAATTATATAATGTTTTTCCAAAAATAATGAAATGGAGTTTTAAGGTAAAAATGGGTAATCAAGCCGATTACGAACGGTAACCGGAATTATATCCGAGTTACGGGGCTAAGCCCAAAGCCCAACGTTAGACCCAAAGGGGGTTGACCTTAGTTGACCACATGTTGACTTGGGTTGACCAAGAGTTGACTTTAGGGTTACCCAATATAACCCTAAAGGATACCAAAATTAATGAAATGGGCTAAGACCTTGGGTTATTGAAGAGATAATAACCCAATGGATTAAGAATCAAGTAAAAGTAAATTATAAGCCCATGAAGAAGGAAGTAACCAATCAGGCTTACAAGAGATATTAGAGGGACATATAACACACACATCTAGGATTGCTCATAGATGTTGGTTAGGATACCAACATCATGTGTCGCGATTTATAGTAAGATAAGTTAATCTTATCTTACACCTCCTTTGAAACAGGATTATGAACCTGTTGAGATATCGCAAGGAAGGATGTACGTCAAGAGCATAGGACCTAAGGTAAGTACAAACCTCACCTGTGGTATGGAAAAATAATATGTATGTTCAAATATGCTATGTTTCAAGATATGTTGAAATGCTTTAAAGATGTCATGTTTTGAAGATGTTTCAAGATGCCATGTGTTAAGAATGTCATGTTTTAAAGATGCCATGCTATGTTTTATGAACGAAATGTTAAGTATGTATGATATAGTGACATCATGAAGTATGCTCACTAATGATAAGAAACTTGGTAAAAATACACAAGTAAGGTGTCGTACCAACCTCCACCAAAGTGGAGGATTTTTATGTTAAAGTTATGGATTCGCTCTCTCGTTTTTGTAAGAAGGTGTAATCACTTATGTTTCCTGGGTACAGTTAGGGACTTGCAATCCCATCTAACTGTATCTAGAGGCGCGCTATATGCTAAGGGTACGTACACTATGGGGCCCATAAGAAAGATAAGAATGTTAAAAGAAATGCATAAATGGAACATAAATGGTTCATGCATATGTTTTTATGATGAAGTATGTTTCAAGATGTTTAAATGAAAATGTTTTTGTGAGATCGCGTTTGTACTTGCTGAGCGTTAGCTCATCAGATATTCCATACTGCAGGTTGAGATAAAAAGCTTGTAGCTTTACTTGGTGGGCTTGGAGATGATGCAGCGAGTGAAGGGCGGTGTGGGATACCACTACGCAATAATTTCCGCATATGTTTAAAGTTATGAAGTTTTCATGTATGTTTAAAAGCCAAGTTATGTTTGTATGTATGAAATGTTTCAAGGTATAATGCATAATTTTAGTGCATGGGTTTCAAGTCAAGATTTTAAAATGAAATCCAAATTATGAAGTTCAAAGAAAGCTTTAAAAACGATGTTCAAAAGAAGTTTAAAAAAAAAAAGGTAAGTCAAAAAAAAAAAAAAAAATTTTATTCCGCATTTTAAAGTAAAGTAAGTATGAAGTATGAATGTGACGGTTCCGGCGCCCCGCATCCGCGCGGTCGGCCCCGCGTTGGGTGTCAGGTGGGTGGTTCGGGGCGTCACACATATAGCCTTACAAGTAAATCTTGTGGATACCTATATAATTTTCATCAAATAATACCATCATCTTAACAGAAGCAAGTTTATTCAAATCAAAACATAGAACTCCTTATTTCTTTGCGAAATCAGTGGTAAATGTGGAGACATCAGAGTGGCGACCGACTCCAACGGTGAGCTCCGGATTTGGGCATTTAGGATAGTAATTCGGGTTAATCCTTCTTGAATCCAATCGAAGCTTTTCTTTTTCACTATCTATTTCTGTCACATTTCATTAGCACACGTAGCAATTGGTTTGTAACCTTCTCGCTCTGATTCATGTATTCCATGACCTGATTGCTGTAGAAGGTTATTACAACATCAAAAAAGTTATATATTGGTATTATATCCATCTGATATGGACTTGTACGCATGTAATGGGGGAAATTTTGGTTCAAAATATAATATTGTGTGAATATATATGCCATCATCAACTAAATAGAATTAATCACTTCTAATTAGTGTGCATTCGTAGATTTCAACTTATTTTCTTACTTGCAAGCTGAAGGCCACGGCCTATTGGCCTCTTCCTCAGAAACATAAAAGAGACTGAGGTAATCTTTTCATTCCAAAGCCTTCTCCGCTTTAGGAATAAAGCTCGTGGCGTATCGGACATTGTTGGACACCATATTCTCTTTGGAATACTTGTTCTTCGACTCGACAGGCAAGTTGAAGAAGCGAAATGTCGCCTTTTTGACGTTGTCAAGCACTTCGATGGGCACGCAATGGCTGATGATCTGAAAGAAACCCCATTTCTCCGCAGCATCCCAAATGGCCGATTGCACTTTGGGGTCGTCCCAGTTAAAGACATTGATGATTGGAATATACTTCCCGACTATAACCCTGTTCATGGTCCTTTCTTCAAGAGGCTGGATATACTGTTCCGGGATGGTTTTGATGCCAGTTTCGGCGAGACCCTTTGTCCCATTGCCTTTGTTTATGACAAAGTCAGTGACAAGACAAGTGGTGTAGCCGATTTTGGTAGGTGCCATCGTTAGGATTGAAAGAGCCTAAACTTGAGATAGAATAATTAAGGTGAAGAGTCTGTAGTTTAAGGAGAAGATGAATAGAGAAGCTTATTATGTGTGTAGTGCTTTACAAGCCATGCGCTAGAGGGGTCTTTTATACAGTTTGCAGATGGCAAAAACTACCATCTTCTGATGAATTAAAATATATATATACATATATATATTATAGAAACAGAGGGAAAATCAATGTGCATGAGCATGTGTACAGTGTACGTACTAAGAAACAGCAAGAATATCCTAGTCATCGGTTGTACAACTTTTTTTTTTTAGAACTTTTTTGATAAATGATAAATAAGCTTTGCATTAAAAGCAAGAAAGATAAAGACAAAAACAGAAAATCCAGCACAAGAAGTCAAGCGTCGTAGTTTAACGTTGTCTGGTTGTACTATGCTTTATTTTGTGGGCTCCTAGCCAACAAGAGAATCAAAATCGAGAGCTGCAGAACAGGCGTAGCTTCAATGGAGACTTTTTTAGTAGTAAATATATATTTTTTGCAACAGATTTTTTCATGTATACATACATACATACATACATATATATAAGTATTTTTCATTTTATGATGCAATGCGATTCCAAACATTAAATGATGCAATGAGATTGTGATTAAGGTTTTTCTACCAGCCTGCCCAAGAAGTTAAAAAAAAAAAAAAAACATGTTTTTTTGGCAACCTACCAGAAGAAACGTGCTCTCTAGCATTAGAAAATGCTGAACACTCTCGATCTACTTTATGATCACGTTCACGGATCAATTCAACAATTGCCTACTCTATTTTGCTTTGTCTTAAAAATGTGTGTGATTCTATACAACTCAGGGATATGCTCAAATGTGCATCATTAATTAATTTGTTACGATGATGTTTAATCAAAAATAGTATTTAATCTGATCTAGTACTTGTAATTTTGATAGTTTTGTTCTTTTCTATAACAATTACGTGTCATCATTAGAGTTTATTATTAATTAGAGAAAGCAAAGAAAGTTTGAATGTGTGTGTTTTCTCTTGTGAATTTCCTTTTCATCATAGTAAATTAAATGATTGAAAGATAACGGTAGTCTCATATTGCAGTGAACATTTGCAAATCTTGTATGTGCTTTTCTATGTTTATTTCTTTTGTTATTTTTTTTTTTAATTTTCATTGTTCTCAGTATTGTAGAATTAAGGTACTTGATTTTTAACATTAATAACATAAGTTACCTAATAATGATAATATCAAATAATTTGTGCTGGAATCTCATGTTTTATGTGGACCAATTAATATTGCTGAATATCAAAATTATTACTATCATTATTTATCATATATTGGAACATAGACTATGCCCTTAGTAGCAGCTAAGGTGTAATACCCGATTAAGTTAGAGCTACAAGTTTATTTTGGAGGAAAACAAAGAAGATGATAATTATTAGTAAGAATTGATGACGTCTTTCAATTTTCAGATGTAGAATGAGTTAATAGATTTTTACAGGACTTCTTGATAATTATGCTACGTGTAGTATTTAAGGCCACCTCATTTTAGGTAGCAAGTAAATAGCTTTGTTGTTGTTATTCTTTATGGGACATGTCATGCTTGAGTTATAGGAGAATGTGACAACTGGCTTGCTTGTATAGTTGCCATCTAAGTGCTTGCCGTCAACTTGTGATCCTATATATATATTGATTGGCTTACACCGTTGAAGCCAATTCTAAGTATGCATCATAATAAGAAAAAGTGTGAAGAAGAAATGAAAGGGGAAAAAAAATAGAGAGAGATGGAAATGTTAGAGGCAACGAGAGAGAGAGAGAGAGAGATTCTAAATATACATTTTATTGCCTTACTTAAATAATATTATGTTTTGAAACATGTTTTCAGTTATGCTATTCATTATTATTTTTCATGATTAACTCAAAGAACTTATTTTCATGTACGGTGTGCAATCTCATGTTTGTTAGAACCAACTCAGATAAAAATAAAATGGTCAAATTCTTGACAAAAAGAGTTCTAAAAAAGGGGCCACACAGAAAATAAATGGTTCTAATGATATGAGATTAATATCATACTAGAAGACTTTATCTTAAAGTTAAAAAGAAGTATTTTAATATGGAATAGTTTTATGATATACGTGCTGAGTTTTTTGCTCAAATAGTTCTTGTGATACAGTTTTTAGGATTAGTAAGGTTAGGAGGCTGACTGAGCTAGAGGTTTTAGGATCCCAAGATAAATTTAGTTATTTTTAAGATTTGAGATTTTTGTATTATAAGGACAATTTTTATCTTGAAGATGAATATCATTTTTCACCTGTATAATATTTATTTCTGTTAAATTTGAAATTTTAGTTAAGCTAATGTTTTTTTTCAAGCCATTACTTCGGGATGGGCGTTACATAAGATATTCAAAATTATTGCTTATCATTATTGATAATGACGACATCATTTTGAAAGTCTTAAAGTTACAACCACGTATACTATATAATAAATCAAATAAGAAAATAAAAAAGAGAAGAGAACAAAAGTTTTTAAAGTGAATCGTAAACTAAAGAAGATTGAAATATTATAACGAGAAAGATTTCATATTAATAAAAATTACGATAAATAGAATATGATAAGTTACCCAAACCTAATAGAACTATAATAGAAGGAACCAATATTGACAATTCTAAATATTTACGTTTTTTTTTTGTTTGTTTTTGTTTTCCTTCATTTTCTATGAGAACCAGCACAAAGAAGTATGGAAAGAAAATGGCGAGAGTGCAGAGGCGCAAGGAAGGGACAACAATTGTCGAGGGCATGGAGGCACAAGGAGGAGACAATTATCATGAAGTACGCATGCAAGGGCGCGGTGAAGGGATGAAATCATCCATGACAAAGGACGAAAAGAAGATTCACGAGTAAAAAACACCATGCATGAGACTTCATATAAATACAAAATTTTACTTCATATAAATACAAAATTTTAATAGTCGAATGTGAAAAGTTACCCAAAGTAAACGAATCTTATAAAATTTAGAGATATCTTAAAATTTAGAAAATATACATAAATTTAAAATTCTTAATAAAGATATTCAAAAGAATAACTTTCTCTTATTTACTGTAAAGGTGTTTTTTTTTTTTTTTAAATTTTTTTAAAATTTTTATTTTTATGTGAGCGTTTGCGCTTTCTCAGCCTCTTGGACATGAAAATCCTGAATGAGCTCATTAAAAAAAAAAAAAAAAAAGAGAGAGAGAGACAGAGAGACAGAGAGACATATATATAAAAAAAAAAAAAAAAAAAGGTGGAAAAGAACAATGAATGATCAAGCTAGCACATGGTCCAAAAAGGCAATCCAAACTAAGATCATTTGATAAATGTGAACTTTGTGAAAATGAAACGTGCACAAAGAAAGCACATGAAACATGCAGAAGCGAAAAAAAAGGAAAAAAAAAAAAAAAAAAGATACCTGCGAGATGTCTCTAAGAGGCAAATTGGAATTTGAAAATCAGTTTTAAAACAAGACAGTTAAATCCATACATTATAGGTGGTAAATTTGACAAATATAATTTTAAGTAAGAGATATGAGAAAACTCTCCTTATGTTATATCTACCTTAGGTAAACAGTTAGTTATTAAATTTTTATTTGAACAAATTATTAAAATTTTTTTAATTAGAAAAATGGCTATGTATTCATGATTGTGATTGACCATAGTTTAATATACATATTAATATTGATCAATCATTGATAAAAATGGTCAATTAATTATTGATTAATTCATATATATATTTTTAGATACAGTCATTTTGCTAGTTTTAGAAAATTTCGGCCATTGATTCTAAAACTTCCTAAAAAAAAGTCATTTACCCATATATCTTTGTGTATTATAAGCCACCTTAATTTCTCAATTTTTTTAAAGGATCTTTCTTGACATATTAAATATAAATATTTCCGTATAGAGACCACTCACCGAAAGGGTACTTGTATGAAAAGCTTTCGTGTGTGTGTGTGTGTGTATAGAAATAAACATGTATGGCGCTAAAAAATTCATATGTATATTTATATATTGTAGATGGTAAATTCCACAGCCGAATCAGATTACATCGGGTTATGAACTATGATTATATCGTTGTGCCGACTAGGTGCATGTTAGATTGACTGATTAAGTTAGCTACAAAATAACTATAAAGAACGTTAAAAATAAAGAACATGAGAGATTTATAAAAGTTTACTCTCAATATGGGAGCTAGTGCTCTTTGGTGGCTTTGGGGGTTTAGATTGGGAAGAAAGAGACAGGGAATGCGGGTAATAGAGAGATTGTAGGAAGTAGAGAATGGGAATTGCAGGAGTTCTGAGATGATGTCTTAGGCGAATTTGGGCACGATTTCCATGTGTAAGGGCGAGAATTGATGGAGGTTGGGGCCCCCTGTGCATGTGAGGATGCCTCGTATTTATAGATGGAGATTGGTAGCTTCAATTGTCTGATTTAGTGTAAATCTTACCAGATTTGCTTATTGAAAGTTGCCTCCTTTGATTTTGGTTGACTTTCTATAAATAGTTTGCCTTATTGAATTAGGGAAAGTTCCTTTTTAGGCTAGATTATTGTCTTGATTTGCTTGAAAGAGTAAATATGGTAGGTTTTGTGATCTTTCTATATGATGACTTTGGGAAGGTGCTTGTTTCTTGAATTGATCCCTTTGCTTTACGATGTCACATGAATGATAAGAGATGATGTACGAAATATAACTTCAACATATATAGACACACACATGACACACTTCTAAGTCAAGACAAGGAACTGTCTTTTACTTTGAAACCATGTCAACTTGCTCAGACGTAATCCGTTTATGAGGATTTCTATTTATCACTGTAGAGTTAATTTGATCCCATTTTGATGTATGAAATTTTAATAGTTTAAAAGCACCTGTACGTTTTCATGCTCTTTTTTCAAAAACTGAGGTCATAAACATTGTAACATAGATTTACATACATACATGGCATCTTTCATGAGTTATACAATAATATTCAGTATTGAGTGAGTTGGCCATCTGCAGGCTGCTGCAGACGACAAGGTGTTAAGAATAATTGAAAATTACAATTATTATTATTATTATTATCATCTGAATTTTTTTTTTGTTTTAATCGTTCAAAGTAGACAGCCCCAATATGGATGTCCTTTCCCCTAAATTATCATTATCATTATTTGAATCTTTTTTCTTGTTTTAATACTGTTGCTAAACGTAGGCAGCCCCAATATGGATGTCCTTTCCACATAATAATAATAATATTATTTGAATTTTTTTTCTTGTTATAGTACTGTCGTTTGTGCTTTCCCCTGAAATCTTTTTGCCAGTGTGAAGATTAGTCAAGTATGGAAGTCTTTGATCATGTACGGAAATTATTTTACAAAACTATTGCTCGACTATCGGCGGGTGGGAGGGAAGTTGTTGGTAATATATATGTGGCCAAAAGTCCAACTGAATTGGCGGTTGTATAAATCTGATAATATAATATCACGTATGTACTTGATTCAAACATTCAAATTAAATTATTTAACTCTAATCACTTTTTATCTTGTTTTTGAAAAAATAAATTTAGTTTCACTATTTATATATCTAACCTAACTTAAAAACGTTAACCTTAAAAGCTCATAATTTTGTTATTATAAGTTCACATGAGATTGTTATTTTCTTAATTGCAGAGAATTTTGAAACAAATAAAACTAGATCCATGGTAATATATTTTTTTTTTCTAAACACATTTAAAGTTTTTTCACTTTTTAATTCCAACCAACTAAAGACACGATTTAAGAACTCAACTCAACTCAACTCAACTCCAGTCAGAATAACTCCACTCTCCAGCTCAAGTGAACCAACCAAATATCCTCTAAGATAAATGACACATAGTTTTAACATTGATATTGTATAAGATTTTCGGCTGATATATATTTAATTTACTGTAACAAGTAATTAACAACTCTAAATTAGTGACATATATAATTTATTTTTACATTATCAGGTTTATAGTTCTTACTTAGTAAAAATAAAATAAAATAAAAATGCAACTTGAGAGTTCTTATTCAAATTACTCCCCTCTCACCCCCTGAGGTGATCCTAACCGGATTAAAATGACATATTTTTTAGTTACACATTAAAATTATATATAAATTAACATGAGCTTATATAAAAGAAAATTGTATTAATTTGTAAGAGTGGTATATGAATGTCAGACTAAAGACTTTTCCAATAATATATATAGGTATATGTGAAAACGATTTCCTCCATAATTATATATGTGTATGGTGTCTTATCCAGCGCTACCACAAATGGTCAATTCTGTTGACACATCTAACAATTAAGATTAATAAATGTAACATTAGAAGAATCGCAGTAAAACTCACATTATTTTAATCCTGTAATATTTCATATTCATTCAAAAAATGTCACACCTTATAACGTAATAATGCTAAAACATAAAGTCTTTACTGCAATTATTTTAATGTGTAACATTTCATGTTCCATATATGTATTAATGCTAACCCATAAAGTTACGTGTTCATTTAGTTAATATAAATAGAATTATATTAAAAACAACTGAAAGTTATATGAATTTATGAAAAAAAAAAAAGAATTATAAATATATTTCACAATGACACCGGATATGAGGCTTAACCTAAATACAACTTCTCACCAAACGGGTGTTAAAGTTTTAACCTTTTCTTTTTGGTTAGTTTCTCATTTACAAAAAGCACAGTCACATATTATTTGTTTGTTTTTTTTTTTTTTTTTTTAGTTTTTCAACAAATGCTTCTCCAAAATAGATGGGAAACTAGAACGGGTGTTTTTTAGAACATGAAAACTAGAAAAAATAGATCTTCATTTACCAAACGGGTGTTTTTTTTATTAAGATACATTTAGCGTACTCCGTTAAAAAATGTTTCGAATACTTCTTTTAGAATATGAAAACTAGAAAAATAGATCTTCATTTACCAAACGGGTGTTTTTTTATTAAGATACATTTAGCGTACTCCGTTAAAAAATGTTTCGAATACTTCTTTTAGAATATGAAAACTAGAAAAATAGATCTTCATTTTTAGCTTATCAAGATTAATGTTTTTGATAAAAAATATATATATATATATATTTTTTTTATAGAACAAAATAATATGTATATACAGAAAAGAGTCCAAACAACAGTATTACAAAACACATTAAGAGCCAATATTAGGCCAAAAAAAAAAAAAAGGATACAGATATAAAAATTAAAACTCAATCTTAAATTAATAGAACGTAGGATGAAAGTCCAAAAACTCAAGCGGTATAAGAAATGTCTCTGGATCAGAGATTATTACAATTTTTTCACTGGCCTTACATATTATCACATGTATGTCATAGAGCGTCTCACTGCATCTTCAGATACTTAAAATCATCGAGTAATTTAGTTTTTCATCTGCAGAAGCAAAAGTTTCTTTTCTGATCAGAACCAGCACATAAAAATTGCCGTTTTTCTTTGCGAAATCAATGGTAAGCTTTCCATCATGGGCCTTTCTGTAGAAGTGCTTGACGTAATCCGAATACAGAACCGGTTCATAGATGGGTTCGTCTCCAGTAGTAACAAGCACTTCAGGCAAGGGAGAGATGATATCAGTTGGCCTTGGGTTGACAAATATTGGAACTGAGATCCTGTCACTCACTCCATTAGCTGCCACTCTGTGTTCAATGCTTCTGTATCGTCCGTTACTGAAGATTTGCAGTGCATCACCTATGTTGATTACAAGTGACCCTTTCACTGGCGGGACATGGACCCAGCTATCTTTACCCTCAACTAGCACGTAAAGCCCGCCAATGTCATCTTGAAGGAGAACAGTAAATGTGGAGACATCAGAGTGGCGACCGACTCCCACAGTGAGCTCTGGACTTGGGCATTATTTAGGATAGTAATTCAGGTTAATTCTTCTTGAACCCGATAGAAGCTTTTCTTTTTCACCATCTATTTCTGTCACATTTAGCCCCTTCATTAGCACATGTAGCAATTGATTTATAACCTTCTCGCTCTGATTCATGTATTCCATGACCTGATCCCTGCAGAAGGTAATACAACATATAATGGAAAAATTATATACTGATATTATTTCTATATTGGGAAATGTTTGTGCAAAATATAATATTTTGTGAACATGGCATCATCAACTAAATATAAATAATCACTACTAATTAGTATGCATCTGCATGAATTCACATAGTAGATTTCAATTTATTTGCTTACTTGCAAGCTGAAGACCACAGCCTATTGCAAGCTGAGAGACCCTTTGCACCATTGCCTTTGTTTATGACAAAGTTAGTGACATGATCAATGGTGTAACCTATTTTGGTAGCTGCCATGGATAGAAGTGAAAGAGCCTAAGCGTAAGACAGAATAATTAAGGTGAAGGGAAGCTTGTTATGTGTGTAGTGCTTTACAAGCCATGCGCTAGAGGGGTCTATATACTATTATGGCTAAAACTATTGTGCTCTTTTAAAATAAATTTAAAAAAAATAAAAAAAATAAAAAAACAAAACTTGCAAAAATATGTGGACCGTACCTACTTAAAAACTGGTAGAATATTCTAGTCACCAGTTGTATAACTTGTAACTATTTTTTGTTTGATAAATAAGATTGCATTAAGAACAAGAAAGTTAAAGACACAATTAGCAGAATAGATAATTGATATCCCCCACAGAGGAAGCCGGCCAGAACAAAGACACCACAAAAGAGTCAAGCGTCGTTGTTTAACTTTGAATAGTTGTAGTATGCCTTTGTGGTCTCTGACCCAACCAGAGGATGAAAATCGAGGGCTGGAGAACAGCGTAGCTTCAGTGGAGACTTTTTTTAATAATATTTTCCCCATGGCACATGAGATTGAAAATCTGCAACATTTTTTTTTTCAAATGTACAAATATATATATATATATATACACACACACATGTCAGCCAAACTAAGTGTGCACATTATAATTAACCTGTTGACCACATATAATATGATGCTATACGATTCCCAAAAGAAAAATGCTTTAAAGCATCAATAATGTTTAGAAAAATACTTTAAAATATCAGTGATGTTCAACATCATATTAATAAAGAAGTGAGCTCTACTGATGGGTCCATATTATAGGACTCATCCTCTATTAATAAATGATATTAAATATCACTGATGTTTTCTGGTATTGTTTTAATGTTTAACATTACTAACAGAGAGATGGGTATCATTAGTGGGTCCTACATCATAAGAACTCAGCCTTATATTAGTAAGTAATATTTAACATCACTGATATTTTGTATTTTTTTTTCCCAAAATGAAATAATGTTCCTTCAAAAGAATGACCTGTTGATCACATATAATATGAATGCCATTCCCAAAATGAAATAGTGTACCTTAAAAAAAAGAAAAGAAAGGAAATAATTGTGTTAAGGTTTTTTCTAGCAAACTACCCGATAAAGGGGGAAGACGTTTTTTTTTTTTTCTTTTAATTTTTATTTTTTTGGATAAATTTCTACGATCAAAACAATATTTCCAAAATGAAATAATGTTCCTTTAAAAGATTGACCTGTTGATCACAGATAATATGAATGCCGTTCCCAAAATGAAATAATGTACCTTCAAAAAAAGGAAAATAAAAGAAAATAAATAATTGTGTTAAGTTTTTTTCTACCAACCTACCCGAAATAGGGGGAAAACGTGTTTTTTTTTTTTTTTTTAATTTTTATTTTTTGGGCAATCTACCAAAGGAAACGTGCTGTCTAGCTGTAGATATGCTGAACGCTCTTGATCTACTCCATGATCATGATTCACGGATCAAGTCACACATTTGTCTATTATATTTGGCTGTGTTTTAAAATATGTTGGTTTCATCTCAGAGATATATTCAAATGTGTAGATGTAGTGACTGTTGAATCCATTTTATTAAGATTGGTTTTGAGATTTTATATCTGTAATTTTAGTTGCCTTAGTTTTTCTCTATAACTACAGCATGTTGTCATTCATATTTATTATTAGAGAGGTTAGAGAAAATGATAGAAGGTTTGAGTGGACATGGTCTTACATTGCAGTACTGATCTTTATAATCTTAACGTACTCTTATGCAGTTATTTGCTTTAATGATTTTCATTGCTCTCGGTATTATAGAGTTAAGGTGTTTAGTTTTTAATAATGAGATAAGTTACTAAATGATATCAAATTTGGAAACAAAGCGGTAGTAGAATCTCACGTTTTATATGGACTAATTACTTGCTGAATATCTTTAGGGTATATTTGAGTGGATATTTGGAGATGGTGTTTTAAATGTTGCGTTAAAAATGTATGTTTGAGAGGAAAACTTTTGAAAAATTTTGTGACATAGAAAATTATGCAAAAATTTGAAATGTGTTTGGAAAAAACAATGCAAATGGATATTGTCTTGTTCATTTTGTTGTTATAAGCATTTTAATATAAAAATCATCTCATTCGATTAAAATGAGAAAGTTATGGATTTTTAAAGTTTGAATTTTTTGAAAATGAAAGAGAGGAAACATTTGATATAAAGTTGATATTTTAAAATCCAGATGATAAAATAGTATCTTTAGATAGCACCCCAAACTGACCATTAATTTTGTGAACTAAATTTTTTCTCTCCACCACCCCTCCCTCTCCTTTGACGCTTTTCATACTCATTGGGAGGGGGGAAGGGGGGGGGGGGGGGCGGGGAGAGAGAGGGGGAGGGGGGGGGGAGGAGGGAGGGAGGGAGAGAGAGAGTCACACAAGAGAAAGTTCTAGACTCATCAAGAAGGCTTATTGAGATTATCAGACAACCAAGGTCTCAGAGATCCATTGACAGGAGCGAGTCGAAATATCCCAGCATGATTAATTTTGATAAGTATGTCGTTATCCTTGGTAAAATGATGTTGTCATATGTTGATTATGAGTTTCGTTTTTGTTTTTGTAATTTTTTTTTTTTCAGTCCGTCTTGCTTTTGAAGCTGACTTTATTTGCTTCATATGTCTGCTTCATAATGGTGTTTCTGCCTCAAGATTTTGACCTTAATATTTCTTTGTTTCACTTTGATAATCACGCTATCATTTTAACCTCGAGCATTTCGTCATCATTATTTGATCATATTATTAAAGAGGCCTTCCGAAGTATTGTACTTAGGACTTGTTTTGTTTGGTGTTACAATCCAAACCCTATAATTACAATCTAATTTTTTTTCTTTTTCTCTCAGTTTCATTATTAATATAGTTTTGTAACTCCAATTTTAAAAGTTTATAATTTTACATAGACAAGTCAAATAAGATTGTTTTTTTCTTTTAAATTGCAAAGAATTTCAGGATGAACAAAACAAGCTCCATATTATTATTTTTTTTCAAACACATTTCAAGGTTTTAGATTTTTTGACTCCAGTAATTCAAACACATTGCTAAATACACAATCAATTTAAATCCACATTTTACAATTCAAATCTTAACACCAAACGCATGCTTATAAGGGGTAGGTGATGTTCTTATTGGAGCGTAGACTATGCCCTAAGTAGCACATGCAGCCCGAAGATATTCGAAATCATTACTTATCGTTATTGATAACCACGACATAATTTTGAAATTCTTAAAGTAACTACCAAATGCTATTTATAATTAAAAAAGAAAAAGAAAAACAATAAAGTGAAGAGGACAAAGAGGTTTGATGTGGTTCGTAAAGTGAAAAAGATTTATTAGTAAGGAGGATAATGAATTAGACTTAGTTAATATTATACCCTGGAAGATGGAATTTTGATAGGAGTTCCATTTTTAAACTATACGATAGAAGGAATCAATATTGACAAGCATAATGATTTATGAAAGAGAGATTATCATCAAGTATGCAAGGGCGCAATAAGGGGCAACGTCTTCCATGGGCTGGAAATAAAGAGAAGATTTACTAGTTGTTAAAAAGAACTATAAATGAGGATTCATACAAATACAAATTACAATAGTAGAATTTGAAATGTTACTCAAAATCCCTTCACTACTAGTTTGTTTGAACTAAACCTAATCGATATCTCTGAAACTAGGGGTGGCAATACGGGTCGCGACACGACGACATGACTCGAAAACGACACGAATTTTGTGGGTTCGGGTTGGGAAAAATAGGGGGCGGGTCGTGTTCGGGTTGGGAAAAATTGACACAGAAAAAAAAAAAAAAAAAAAACCGTGTCGTGTTCGGGTTGGACCCGTTTTTTTCGTGTCAATTTTTGTGTCACTTTTCGTGTCAATTTCGGGTCAAGTTCGGGTCAAGGTCGTATCGCGGGTCAATTTCGTGTTAATTTCGTGTCGCGGGTCAATTTCGGTTCGTGTCGCGGGTCGTGTTGGGGTCGGAGAAGAAAAAAATCGACACGACTCTAACACGATACGAACCCAAATGTGACACGAATTGCCACTCCTATCTGAAACCTCATATCTTTATAAGCGATCTTGGAGGAAGGGTTCCTAGAAGCTCATACCGGTTGAAAGGGAAATGATCTTTAGGTAAGAAAGGGGCCTTTCTTTACTAAGCTAAGCTAGAAATAGAGAGACAAATATTCTAAAATCAAGAGATATCCTAAATTTAGAAACATAAAGAAATTCAAAATTCATATAGTAAAGATGATTATATTAAAAATAATAAACTTTCTCTAATTTACTATAGAGGCTCTTTTTGGTTTGCGCTTTAGCAACCTCTTGGACATGGAAATACCAAATGATCTCAGAAAAATTTAGGGAAATCACATATAAGAAAAATAATAATAATAATGGAAAATAACAATGAATGATCAAGCTAGCTCATGGTCCAAATAGACCAAACTAAGATCATTTGATAATATAAACTTTGGGAATATGATACTTGCACAAAGGAATTAGTACATGAAATCTGAAGAAGTGAAAAAAAAAAAAAAAAAAGATCACGTGCGATATGTCTCTAAGAGGGAAATGGGAAATTGAAAATCAGTTTTAAAACAAGACAATTAAATTCATAAATTATGGTTATCAAATTTGATAAAATAGTACTAATCAGTAAGAGATATTAGAAAACTCTCCTTTTGTTACCTACATGTTACCTTATTTTCTCAAAATTTTAAAGATTCTTTTCGTGACATACTAAATACAAATATTTTTGTTGGAGACCTCTCACCGAAAAGACCGCAGAAAATCTTGTACTTTGAAACCTTGTCAGGTTTTACAGTGGTTCAAAGCAGCCAGCTCAGACATAATCCGTTTATGAGCATTTTTATTTTATCTCCGTGGAGTTTTAGGTTAAAAGTATTTGCTTTCAACTCTTTTTTTTTTTTAATATGAATTTATGCATAAGTAAATGTAAATAAGGGGAATTCACATTCATTTTGACTATATTTTTTTTTGTATATATTCACATTCTCAATCATTGAAGTTCACATTTACAGTAATTAAAGTTCATATTACCAGATATTATAGATACTGGATACAAGACTTTCCGTGTGTGTATATATATATATAGCAATTTCATCAGTTATATAACAATAAACAGTATTGGGTGAGTTGGCCATCTGCAGGCTGCGGACGACAAGGTATTATCTTTCTGTATTTTGAAGTTTTGTCCTGTTTTACTTTCGTTCAAACCTTTTTTTTTTGGATAAAATATTAAAAAACCTATTTGTGGGCGTGCAGATGTTCCTCTCAATATTTCTCTGGCCTGGTATATATGCAAAAAAAACAAAGAGACATCAGTAGGAAGTCTTATCTTTACGTGGTGGGCTAAAGATTAGTAAAGTATGGAAGTCTTCGATTTATTTACAAAGTTAATTATTGCATGATTATCGGTTGGTGGAAGGGAAGTTGTTGGTAGTATTTTTGACTGTAAAGTCATGTTTGGATGTCATATCCAATTTCTAAAATTGGAAATTTTTTGTAAAATAGTAATTTTCTCAACTTTTTCGTCATTTTTTTCATTTTGAAAAAGAAAAATTATCTCATTTTTAAACTTATGTTATAAAGTATATTATTTTACCAAAAGCAAAGAAATCTTTTAAAAATTTTCTCATAATATACTATTCACAATAACATTTATTCTCATTCCAAATAACTTTTTGTTTTCAAAAATAAATTCTTTTCACATCTTAATACCATCTTATTCTCAAAATGAAAAAACTCTCACTTAAAACAAGAAAATGAAGAAGAAACAAATATCCCCACAAGCGTATATGTGCATCCGTGTCTGTGTATAAGTATATATTAAAGAGTCCAAACAGCAGTATTACATATCAATTAACATTTAAGAGCCGATATATGAAGCAAGGAAAATATATATATATATATATATATATAGACATACATATATATATATAGCTATAAAATTAAGACCCAATCTTGAATTAATTAAAACGTAAGATGAAAGTACAAAATCTCAAGGGGTATGAGAAATGTCTCTGGATCAGAGATTATTACAATTTATGCATTAACCTTAAATGCTTATCGCATTTATTTCATTTCATTGAACGACTCACAATGTCTCTAGACTCTAATAAATCATCAAGCAACATATCATATCCTCTACAGAAGCAAGTTTGTTCTCATAAGTTCAACATAGAAAAGCCTTATTTCTTGGCGAAATCAATGGTAAGCTTGCCATCGTGAGCCTTCCTATAGAAGTGCTTGACGTAGTCCGAATACAGAACCGGTTTATAGATCGGCTCGTCTCCAGTAGTAGCAAGCACTTCAGGCAAGGGAGAGATGGTATCAGTTGGCCTTGGGTTAACAAAGATGGGAACTGAGATCCTGTCACTCACTCCATTAGCTGCCACTCTGTGTTCAATACTTCTGTATCGTCCGTTACTGAAGATTTGCAGTGCATCACCTATGTTGATAACAAGAGATCCTTTCACTGGCGGGACATGGACCCAACTATCTCTAGCCTCAACTCGCACGTAAAGCCCGCCGATGTCATCTTGAAGGAGAACAGTAAATGTGGAGACATCAGAGTGGCGACCGACTCCCACGGTGAGTTCCGGACTCGGGCATTTAGGATAGTAATTCAGGTTAATCCTTCTTGAACCCGACAGAAGCTTTTCTTTCTCACTATTTATTTCTGTCACGTTTAGACCCTTCATTAGCACACGTAGTAATTGGTTTATAACCTTCTCGCTCTGATTCATGTATTCCATGACCTGATCCCTGTAGAATGTAATACAACATTAAAAAGTAATACACTTGTATCAGAGGCGGAGCCAGAAACATATTCCAACAGGAGCATACACTGAAATTTCTTTGTCAAGATAAAATAAGTTTAAGTGGAAGTTATGTGAGAATTATTAATTTTATTCAGGGGAAAAACAGTAAAATTATTCACATAGAATTAATTTTAATACCGATTATGTGAGAATTATTTATTTGTAGTGGGGCAAAATATAAACTGTATGAGAATTTTTTATTTTTATTTGAGGCAAATTGTATAAATTATAAAATTATTGGGGTAATTTTAAAGGAAAAAAAATTTCAGTATGTTAGTTAATCATAAGTGATTAGTATGCATCTGCATATTAGTTTAAAAAAAAAAAATTGCATCTGAATAAGTTCACAAACTTAGATTTCAACTTTTCTTACTTGCAAGCTGAGGGCCACAGCCTATTGGCCTCATACTCAGAAACATAAAAGAGACTGAGGTAATCTTTCCATTCCAAAGCCTTCTCAACTTCAGGAATAAAGCTGGTGGTGTATCGGACGTTGTTGGACACCGTATTCTCTTTGGAATACTTGTTCTTCTCCTCGGCAGGCAAGTCGAAGAAGCGACATGTCCCTTCTTTGACGTTGTCAAGCACTTCGATGGGCACGCCATGGTTGATGATCTGAAAGAAACCCCATTTCTCCGCAGCGTCCCAAATGGCCGACTGCACTTTGGGGTCGTCCCAATTAGAGACGTCGATGATCGGAATAGACTCTCCGACCATGACCTTGTTCATGGTCCTCTCTTCAAGAGGCTGGATATACTGTTTCGGGATGGTTTTGATGCCGGTTTCAGAGAGACCCTTTGCACCATTGCCTTTGTTTATGACAAAGTCGGTGACATGGTCAGTGGTGTAACCGATTTTGGTAGCGGGTGCCATTGGTTATGGATTGAAAGAGCTTAACTTGAGACAGAATAATTAAGGTAAGCTTTTTATGTGTGTACTGCTTTACAAGCCATGCGCTAGAGTGGTCTTTATACTATTATGGTTAAAACTACTGTGTTCTTTTGAAATAAATTTAAAAAAAATTAAAAAAAATAAAACATTTGGAAAAAAATAAAACGTGCAAATATATGTGGACCGTACCTACTAAGAAACTGGTAGAATATTCTAGTCACGAGTTGTATAACTCATATTTATTTTTTGATTGCATTAAGAACATGAAAGTTAACGACACAGGCAGAATAGATAATAGATATCCACCACAATGGAAGCCAGCCAAAACAAAGACACCACAAAAGAGTCAAGCGTCGTTGTGTAACTTTGAATAGTTGTAGCATGCCTTTGTAGGCTCTGACCCAACCAGAGGCTGAAAACCGAGGGCTGCAGAACAGCGTAGCTTCGATGGAGACTTTTTTTAATAATATTTTCCCGATGGCACATGAGATTGAAAATTTGCAACATTTTTTTTTTCAAATATACAAATAAATATATACACACACACACATGTCAGCCAAACTAAGTTTGCACATTATAACTGACCTGTTGACCACATATAATATGATGCTATACGATTCCCAAAAGAAAAATGCTTTAAAGCATCAATAATTTTTAGAAAAATACTTTCGAACACTAGTAATATTCAATATCACACTAATAAATAGGTGAGCCGTACTGATGGGTCTCATATCGTGGGACTCATCTTCTATTTTTGAGTGATATTAAATATCACTGATATTCCTTAGTATTGTTCTAATGTTTAACATTACTAATAAAGAGATGGGTACCATAATGAGTCTTACAACACAAGGCTCATCTCTATATTAATAAGTAATATTTAACATCACTCATATTTCGTATTTTTTTTATTCCCAAAATGAAATAATTTCTTTCAAAAGATTAACCTGTTGATCAAGTATAATATGAATGCCATTCTAATGTACCTTCAAAAAGAAAAGAAAGAAAAGAAATAATTGTGTTAAGGTTTTTTCTCGCAACCTACCCGGAAGAGGGGGAAAACGTGTTTTATTTATTTATTTATAATTTTTATTTTTTGGGCAACCTACCAAAGGAAACGTGCTGTCTAGCAGTAGAAATGCCGAACGCTTTTGATCTACTCCTGAATCATGATTCACGGTTCAAGTCATGCATTTGTCTATTATATTTGGCTGTGTTTTAAAATGTGTTGGCTTCTATACAATCTCAGAGATATATTCAAATGTGTAGATGTAGTAACTGTTGAATCCATTTTATTAAGAATGGTTTTGAGATTTTATATCTGTAATTTTAGTTGCCTCAGTTTTTTTTTTTTTTTTTTAAAAATAACCACGGGATGTTGTCATTTGGGTGTATTATTAGAGAGGTTAGAAAAAATGATAGAAGATTTGAAGCTTTATAATCCTTACGTAATCTTATGCATTTATTTGCTTCAGTGATTTTCATTGCTCTCAATATTATTGAGTTAAGGCGTTTAGTTTTTAATAACGAGATAAGTTATCCAATGATATCAAATTTGTAAACAAAGTAGTAGTAGAATGTCACATTTTCTATGGACTAATTAGTTGCTCAATATCTTTAATTAGGGCTCGTTTGGGAAGACATCTGGAGATGGCATTTTAAATGTTGGATTGAAATGTGTGTTTGAGAGGAAAACTTTTGAAAACTTTTGTGACCTAGAAAATTATGCAAAAATTTCTAATTGTGTTTGGAAAAAACAATGTAAAATGGATCTTGTCTTCTTCGTTTCGTTGTTATGAGTATTTTGACATAAAAATCATCTCATTCCGATTTAAAATGAAAATGTTATGAACTTTTGAAGTTCAAGTTTTTTGAAAACGAAAGATATGAAAAATTTAATGTAAAGTTGAAATTTTAAAATCCAAATAATGAAATAATATCTCTAGATAGCGTCCCAAACTGACCCTTTATTTTGTGAACTTAATTTTTTCTCTTGCAACACTGCCTATGTTTGAGACGCCCTATCCATTGTGTTTCCTGCTGATCTTATTCAGACCACAAGTGATTCCCTATTCAATTTGTCAATTTTCTCCTTCAATATATGAAAATGGCAGCTTACTAGACAGCGCAGAAGGTTTATTCTTTCCATAGATGCCCGATTCGTTTCCAATATGCGCTCTTCTTCTCGCCCAGCCGCTTCTTTTGATTTGATTTTGATTTAGAAGAAGCTCCTGAATCAGCGCAGGGCCAAATCAGCAGCAGGAGAACTGTACTAACCTGCCGCCGGTGACTTTCTCAGGGCGTGGAATCCGCGATCACACATAATTACCTTCGCCTCCCAAAAAGAGCAGCTGCTAATTGGCACTAATGCTAATGGGGACCATCGATCGAGAAGGACTTCGGAGACTGCAATCGAATTGATAAAAAAAATAGAAAGCTAGGACCAACTCTTCTAGTTGCGCCTCTAACCTTACTACGCTATACCCAACCAGCGGATAAAAGGTCGAATTCCGCAGAGCTGCAGGCACGACGCTTTTCGTACTCATTGAAAAATAATAATAAAAAAATAAACTCACCCTAGAGAAAGTTATAGAAAACCGAGAAAGTTCTAGACTCATCATGAAGGCTTATCGAGATGAACAGACGACCAAGGTCTCAGAGATCCATTGACAGGAGCAAGTCGAAATATCCCAGCATGATTAATTTTGATAAGAATGTCGTTATCCTTAGTAAAATGATGATGTCATATGTTAATTATAAGTTTTGTTTTTGCATTCCGCTACCAAATGTTTTTTTGGTTACCTTTTGTTAACTGAAGAATCAATTTTCAGGACCAAATTAATTTGACCCCAATAAGAGATTTATTGCAACAAAATTTTGGTGTCCGAAATTAATTTTCTGGTACCAGATATTTTTTTGACTTCTGATTTCAACTACTTACAATATCGCCAGGGCAGACAAATTTCCAATAAAGGCAGGCAACGTACCGGTGAAGTAGTTCTCATCTATCTTGCTGCAAACATATTAGAACATATAATTTAAAACGTGCAAGGAATTTGGCAAGCCATTACAATGATGGTTGAGAAGACTAATTGGATGAAGAAAACGCTATATGTATATGAGTGTGTGTATGTATGGATGTTGAGAGTGGAAATGTGACAGTTTGCAAAATCACATCAGAGGACAATCTTGCTGATCCATTCACGAAGACTTTGGTGGCCAGAAGATTCGAAGAACACGTTGAAGGCATGGGGATGCATAATACATCACATTTACTGAAAAAGAAAAGATTTGTGAATATAAAAATATAACAGTACAAAATAGATTTGAAATAAAAATAAGAGGATAGTTGATCTTGAAAAAGGAGCTTTTTTTTTTTTTTTGCCATCTCATTTTTAAACTGAGATGAGCCAGACCTTTCAACCAAATTATATTTTGTGTTTGCGTGGTCTGTGGTGATACTTGACTGTCCAAATCCGGTTTTGGGTCAAATTTTTGGTATTTATACCCTAAATGAAGCTTTTGTGTCCATTTGTGTGCACTTAACAGGGTTAAACCATATTGCGGTCAATATTGGTTTATTTAGGACCTTTGATGATGACTTTGTCTGCTTCATATGTCTGCGTCATAATGGTGTCTGAGACCTCAAAATTTTGACCTTAATATTTCTTTGTTTCCCTTTGATAATCACGTTATCATTTTGACCTCAGGAATTTCGTCATCATTATTTGATGCATATTATTAAAGAGGCCTTAGTAAGTATTGTACTTAGGGTTTGTTCGGTGCTACGATCTAAATCTTATAATTATAATCCAATTTTTGTTTTTTCTCTCCGATTTACTATTCACACTATTCCGTAGCTCAAATTTAAAAATTTATAATTTTATATAAACAAATTTAAATATGATGATTTTATGTTTGTGTGTGTGTATATATATAGCATTTTCATCAGTTATAACAATAATCAGTATTAGGTGAGTTGGCCATCTGCAGGCTGCCGACAACAAGGTATTATCTTTTTCTAATTTGAAAGTTTTTCCTCTTTTACTCGTTCAAACTTTTTTTTTTTCTGATTAAAAAAAAATTATTTGTGGGCGTGCAGATGTTCCTCTCAATATTTCTCTGGCCTAGAATATATGCAAAAAAAAAAAAAAAAAAAAAAAACAAAGAGACATCTATAGGAAGTCTTATCTTTACGTGGGGGGCTAAAGATTAGTCAAGCATGGAAGTCTTCGATTTATTTACAAAATTAATTATTACTTGACTACCGGTTGGTGGAAGGGAAGTTGTTGGTAGTATTTTTTACTGTAAAAGTCATGCTTGGATGACATATTCAATTTCTAAAATTGGAAATTTTTTGTAAAATAGTGTTTCTGTCAATTATTTTCATCATTTTTTCATTTTAAAAAAGAAAACTATCTCATTTTTAAACTTATGTTATATAGTATATCCTTTCAGGAAAAGAAAAGAAATCTTTTAAAAATCTTCTTACAATATACAATTCTCAATATCATTTTTTCTCATTCCAAATAACTTTTTGTTTTCAAAAATAATTTTTTACACATCCAAATGCCATTTTATTCTGAAAATGAAAAGACTCTTACTTAAAACAAGAAAAGTTTCCTTATTGAAAATGAACATGTGATCCAAACAGAGGCTAAGACAAACGAGTACATACAATACTAGTATTGTTAGTGTGTAAGATTTTTTATTGATATATACTATATTTACAGTAACAAGTAATTAAGTACTCTATATCAGTGACATATATATATATATATATATATGTTATAAGGTTTATCGATCTTACTTAATAAAGAGAAATAAAAACAATATCAAATTTTAAAATTACTCAGGGCTCAATCTCAAACTACTCCCCTCCCCAGTCCCCACCCACTAAGCTAGTGGCAATGGAATCAACTAATATATTTTTTAGTTACAGAACATAAAGTTAAATATGAATCAACTAGTAATTATCATAAATTTAAAAAAATTATATTTATTGGATTGATATGGTTATCGACCTGAAGACCATTCCAAAATATATGTATATGTAAGTACAAAATTTTTTCCATGATCGTTTATAGGAACGGTCTTTTGTCCGGCACTATTATAATTGCGAGATCTAACCATCATTTGTAACAATTGAAGTCAATATGTGGCCACACAAAAAATGTTGCAACCTTAGATTATGTGCAACACTAATGCGTACAGTTACGTGTTGTTTTATTGTTCATAAAGTTTTATTGGAAACAACTTAAATTTAAATTAACTTGTGAAAAAAAGTTACAAATTCCGTTTCACAAGTATGCTGGATCTGACGTTATACCTTTATATAACTTCTCACCAAACGGGTGTTAAAATGCCCTAATTTTTTGGTTAAGTTCTCATTTACCAAAAGCACGTTTACATATTATTTTTTTCCAACATTTCTCAAAAATAGCTAGATCGGAAACCATTTTAAGATATGTCTAGTCGTTAAAAATGTTTCGAATACTTCTTTTAGAACATGAAAACAGCAAAAAAGAAAAACAGCAAAAATTGATTTTCTTTTTTAGCACTGATGAAGATTAATGTTTTTGCATATGTGCATATATATGTATATATTAGTTTTTATAAAATAAATTAAATATGTATAAGTAGTGACAGATCCAAGATTTGATTTCAGTAGTGGCACAAATAAGGAGAAAATTTCTGAGAAGTGAAAGAAAAAAAAAAGAGAGAGAGAATTAGGAAGATGAGAAAGAATTAAAAAGAAACAAAGAAACAAAGCCAATACGTAAAGGCTGATAACTTGATATTTTTTGAAGTAAGGTTAGATTCTGAAAACAAATAAATAAATAAGGTTGAAAAAAAATCTTCAAAAAAAAAAGAAGAAGAAAAAGGGGTGAAAATATTGTCTTCATAAATAGAGTGAATGCCGTCATTGATTTGACCAAAAAAAAAAAAAAGATTAATGCATTTAGAGAGAGCGAGAGAGATGATCGAGTTTGTGGAATGGGACTATGGAAGTAAATGGGAGCACATCAGTAATGGGGGCACCGCTTAAAGGCACACAGGTTTTCAGCCGAAAAAGAAAAAAAAAAAAAAAAAAAAAAAGGGACAAAGAAGTGAAGAATTAATGTAAAATTAAGAAGAAACAAATTTTCAGTGAGAGCACATGCCCTCACAAGCATATACGTGCATCCGTGTCTGTGTATAAGTATATATCAAAGAGTCCTAACAGCAGTGTCATATATCAATTAACATATTAGGAGCCGATATATTTAGCAAGAAAAAAAAAACATACACACACACGCACGCACAGCTATATAATTAAGACCCAATCTTGAATTAATAAAACCTAAGATGAAAGTACAAAATCAAATGTCTCTGGATCAGAGATTATTACTATTTATTCACTAACCTTAAATGCTTATCGCGTTTATTTCATTTCATCGAACGACTCACAGCATCTCTAGACGCTAACAAATCGTCAAGTAACATATTATATCCTCTACAGAAGCAAGTTTGTTCTCGTAAGTTCAACATAGAAAAGCCTTATTTCTTGGCGAAATCAATGGTAAGCTTGCCATCGTGAGCCTTCCTGTAGAAGTGCTTGACGTAATCCGAATACAGAACCGGTTTATAGATCGGCTCGTCTCCAGTAGTAGCAAGCACTTCAGGCAAGGGAGAGATGGTATCAGTTGGCCTTGGGTTAACAAAGATGGGAACTGAGATCCTGTCACTCACTCCATTAGCTGCCACTCTGTGTTCAATGCTTCTGTATCGTCCGTTACTGAAGATTTGCAGTGCATCACCAATGTTGATAACAAGCGATCCTTTCACTGGTGGGACATGGACCCAGCTATCTTTAGCCTCAACTCGCACGTAAAGCCCACCGATGTCATCTTGAAGGAGAACAGTAAATGTGGAGACATCAGAGTGGCGACCGACTCCCACGGTGAGTTCCGGACTCGGGCATTTAGGATAGTAATTCAGATTAATCCTTCTTGAACCCGACAGAAGCTTTTCTTTCTCACTATCTATTTCTGTCACATTTAGACCCTTCATTAGCACACTTAGTAATTGGTTTATGACCTTCTCGCTCTGATTCATGTATTCCATGACCTGATCCCTGTAAAATGTAATACAACATTAAAAAGTAATACACTTGTATCAGGGGCGAAGCCAGAAACATATTCCAATAGGAACATACATTGAAATTTCTTTGTCAAGATAAAACAAGTTTAAGTGGAGGCTATATGAAAATTTTTAATTTTAATCGAGGGCAAAATAATAAAATTATTCACATAGAATTAATTTGAATAGAGATTATATGAGAATTATTTATCTGTAATGGGACAAAATATGAACTGTATGAGAATTTTTTATTTTTATTTGAGGCAAATTGTATAAATTATAAAATTATTGGGGTCATTTTAAAGAAAAAAATTTTCAGTATGTTAGTTAATCATAAGTGATTAGTATGCATCTGCATATTACTTTTAAAAAAAAAAGCATCTGAATAAGTTCACAAACTTAAATTTCAACTTTTCTTACTTGCAAGCTGAGGGCCACAGCCTATTGGCCTCATCCTCAGAAACATAAAAGAGACTGAGGTAATCTTTCCATTCCAAAGCCTTCTCAACTTCAGGAATAAAGCTGGTGGTGTATCGAACGTTGTTGGACACCGTATTCTCTTTGGAATACTTGTTCTTCTCCTCGGCAGACAAGTCGAAGAAGCGACATGTCCCTTCTTTGACGTTGTCAAGCACTTCGATGGGCACGCCATGGTTGATGAGCTGAAAGAAACCCCATTTCTCCGCAGCGTCCCAAATGGCCGACTGCACTTTGGGGTCGTCCCAATTAGAGACGTCGATGATCGGAATAGACTCTCCGACCATGACCTTGTTCATGGTCCTCTCTTCAAGAGGCTGGATATATTGTTTTGGGATGGTTTTGATGCCGGTTTCAGAGAGACCCTTTGCACCATTGCCTTTGTTTATGACAAAGTCGGTGACATGGTCAGTGGTGTAACCGATTTTGGTAGCGGGTGCCATTGATTATGGATTGAAAGAACCTAACTTGAGACAGAATAAGGTGGAGAGTTTGTAGTTTAAGGAGAAGATGAATAGAAAAGCTTAAGAGGTGTAGTGCATTACAAAGCCATGCTTCGAGGGGGTTTTTATACTGTTTTCAGAGGCCAGACGGCTTAAACGACCATGTTACTATGAAATTAAAATAATAATAATAATAATAAAGGAGGAGAAGAAAAACGTGTATGAAAATAGGGCACCTACTCCAAGTGGTTTATTATTGGAAGTGTAAGTCTCGTGTAACGAATTGGTGTTAGTCGTTTAACCTGACTAATATTCAGGTGTGTGTTTGGCATGTATGAGTGATGCGGTACAAAAATAGGATAAATATTTAAAAAATTATATTTTTTAAAATCAAAGAATTTTTTTTTTAAAATCAAAGAATTTGTGTGTTTTTATCTCGCTTCCGCTCAATAAGGGATGCGGAGAGGTGAAGGGATTTGAGGTGTGGCTGACGATTGGTCTTTCTTTGTTTTGATGCAGCCGTTAGAAAGAATGAATTCTTTTTTCTTTAAAAAACAAAAAAACAAAAAAACAGAGAGTTGGTGGAGATAGGACAGAGGATCCCTTGGCCCCATGCAGTAATAATTATGTTCCCACAGTGTGATTGATTGGGATGAAATTAGAAAGAAAAGGGAAAAAAATTGAACATTAAACATTCTATTTTTGGCATTAATTTTCAAAGCAAAATTTGTCAAAAGATTTCCTTGCTATTTCAAGTCTTTTAGATAACTCTATAAGCGTCAAAAGATCCAAATCCAAAACCGTAGTAATTTCTAGGAACCTTGCTTTCCCTTTCCTTTTCCCCCCTTTATTTTGATGATAACGTATTTTTGGTACACGTGAATCACTTTATACGAATGCATTTTGTATTAACTTTTTAGGATGTCAATTGATTGAGGCAAAACAAATTAATTATATAATTGAAAAATAAAGGTTTACTGATAGATTTTTAAATATCACCATTAACAGTTGAAGTTGAATAGTCTCTTAATTTGTCAAATGACATTCAATGGCATCAAAACTCTTCCATGATCTTTCTTCAAGGAAATTAGCAGGTTTCTTCTAGAGTCAAGAATTTCATTTTTTTAAGTATATCTATCTCTCTCTCTCTCTCTCTCTCTCTCTCTCTCTCTCTCTCTCTCTCTCTCTCTCAATCTAAATATATCTTTTGTTCATATTAATTTCAAGTTGCCAAGCCTATAACTTTCTTTTTTTTTTTTTAAGAAAATAAAAACCAAGCTTATAATTGAGTTTAATTAACTTATGAAAACTTACAGTGCATAAAGTAAACTATATGACAGTGCATGACTACATGTTGTTGATTTGGATAATTAAGACTCGATCTTATAACTATTTTAGAAAAATTAATAAATAAAAATAAAAATAAAAACAAAAACAAAAACAAAAGAGGAATTAGAGAGAGATAGAGAGAGAAGCGTGTGTGTGTGTATATATATATATATATTCGGGTTGAAGTCTAAAGGAGCCACCTTCTGCATTTACATAATTAGTGTGATTTTTTTAGAGAAATTTTTAAAGAATGTCACAAAAAGACTTTGCTTTTAGATTTCAGTATGCGGGCTTTGAAACTCAAGATCTCTTCCACACAAATGCACTTGACTAGACCTATCAGACCTATAGGAACCATTCAAGTTTAAGATTTGAACTCCACACCTCTGATATGTATGTATGTACTGTAAAATCACACTAGATTATATTGATAATCACTATTTTTATATTTTTTAAGTGTATATATATATGTAGAGTGCGATATATATATATATATATATATTTCTAAAATTGCTGTATTAGCTGTACCGTTTCTTACTTAAATATATGCTTTGTTTGGCTATCGGTTCATTTCAACTCAACTGTATTTTTTTTTTTGTCTTTTTCTCAAAAAATTTTTATCTTTTTCCCAAAAAGTTTTTTGTCTTTTCTGAAAATTCAAAAAAATTTACTATTACAACTGAAATATTTCAATTCAAACTAATGAACCAAATACCCCCATAGTGTAAATTAAGCACATCAACTTGGACTTAGACCGCTGGACTAATATTATTCAAGCAACGTTTCGTAATTGGACTGTAATTGAATTTGTTGTTCGTTGAACGCAAGGATAATATTCAAGCTTTGCTTTTGTGGACTCTGGGGATGAACACTGAGGCCTGAAAAGCAGCGTAGTTTATTGGGAGACTCTAAAATAATATTTTTGGAGATGGCGCATTTGACATTGCCAAGGAAAATTGAACAAGATTGACCTGCTGAGGCATTTATATAATTATTTAATGTAATGGGATTTAGAAAATCCAATATATAGATAAATTAAAAAAGAATATGTAATTATGAGACTGTGAATGTTTTTAACTTTTTTCTACCAACCAACTATATATATTGAAAACGTGCTTTCTATGGTATAAAATTCTTCATCTACTTCACAACACGTACGCACACATTGGGGGGAAAAAATGTAGAGATACTAACAATTATGATGACATAATTGGGGGAAAAAGATAATATAGAGGAATCTAACGTTTTATGGAACTAATTAGTTACAGATTATTCCGTTAATATACTTGAATAAGGACAATAACTAACCAAACGAGAATGAGAAACGAAAACGAGAAAAGTACTTTTTTTTTTTTTCCTCGCCACCTAAAGGCTAAATCCTCTCTTTTTCTTTCCTAGATCTCCGCCGACGTTGCATCCCTCGGAAGAAAAGCAATCGCCATAACAAAAGAAAGCTCGAGAAAAACGACCAATCTAGCATTCTTAGACACCTCCCCGACAATGAGAAAGACAAGAGCCATCTAGATGGCTTGTTGAGATCAATGATCAGATGACTAATGACTTGACTCAGATTCACTGACGGGAGGCGAAAATGTTTCATTTTGATAATCATGCTATGGTTTGTTTAGGGTTTGTTTGTTTTATATCTCATTTTAAACTAAATTGTATTTTTTTTAATCATGATTTTTGTTTTTTTCTGAAAAAGTTTTTTTTTCTTTTCTGAAAAAGTTTTTTGTCTTTTCTAAAAAGTCAATAAAAATTACTATTGAAACTTAAAAATCTTAAACTAAACTCATTCACCAAACATCCCCTAATGATTTTGTTTTATTTTGATATATATATATTTTTCAACGCCGTTTTGTTTTCGAAGCATACCATCTGAGATTGAAAAATATATATAAATGTTATAAATATTATTTTAAAAAAATAAAAGAAAAGTAATAATGAGTGATCAAACATGAAGTCCAAAAAGACAAGAAGAACAAAGCAAAAAAAAAAAAAAAAAAAAAGCTTTGGATTGCTCTAAGAGGGATATTGTAATTGGATCATTTTTCAAAACAAGACAGCTAACTTCGATAAAATAACGGGGTTTTAAACTTGCATAAATAATTATTAACTACTAACCACGGTTAAGAAGGAAAACTCAAACAACAAAATGCAAAACAAAAATTGAAACCTGTAAAAAAAAAAAAAAAAAACGTACAATGGAAAAGACACAGTCAATCTTGAACTCTCCGACGTTAATTAGTATGAAATTTTAAAAAATCAAATATTTTAAGTAGGGTAGCTATTATGTGTAATTACTTCATCAAGTGAGTTATTTAATGCCCAATCTTATTTGAAGTATATGAATCATAAGAAGATTATCATGTTCATCCTTTACTTGTTTATTGTAAGTAAGATGAGGAAGAATTAATTCTGGGTTGGTGAAGAATATTTGAAGATTTTAATTGAAGAAATGCGAAGGAGCTATACTCCAAGAAATGGTAAAGGGAATTCTTTAAAAAAAAAAAAAAAAAAAGGTGTTCGTAGAATTTATTAAGAATTAGCCATCTTAATTTAATCTCATTGAGAGTAATAAACAATCGTTAAAAAAGAAAAACAATCACAAAACACGTAAATTTTAGTCGAAGCAAAACTCTTTTTTTCCCCCTCTCTCTCAATGATTCGCGGCAACTTTCTTCCTTGCAAATCTTCTAAGCTGTAAGTTTGTAACCAATAAGTTCTCTCAATGAAATACCCCCAAGGTACTGAAAACAACAAAAAAAAGAAACAAAAACAAAAAAAGGAAATTCCAAGTGATTAAACCACACAAAAGATCTTCAAGCTATTCCAAAAATTTGGAAATGGAAGTTTTTTTTTTTTTTTTTTTTAAATCGATGCAAATCACCATCAAAGAAGAAAGAATAAGGGGAAAGTGGACCGGACCGAAGCAATAATACGACAAGAAAAAAATATGGTCCTCAAAATAGCAAAAGGATTCCCCGAAAACTTTTAGCAGTGTCTCACGTGCCTCCAAATTAATTCCATTTGTATCCTTTGGCTATCCTGTGGGTGTGAAAATTGAAGAGACATATGAGCACTTTTTTCGTTTTCTCCTAAAATTAAAGGGACATATGGATAAACTTTTTATGTCCCTTCAATTTTAGAAAAAAAAATAATAATAATAAATTTATCATGTCCATATGTCCGTTCAATTTTCCCACCCTCAGGTAGTCACAGAAACCAGTATCTGGATATGGTACTTGTCGGCCACTTGGTGGTCCCAGTGGATTTTGTTTTTCGTCCTTTCTTTTTTTTTTTTTAGATCATCCTATTATTTTTTGATTTTTAATCTCATAGATAAAAATCATTTTTTTAAGTATGATAAAAATATATGTTTATATTAGTTTCTCTCAGACATCTACCTAAGACCTATCCTGTCATTATTAAATCATACTTCTAACAATTGAAACTGAAACGAAATCAAAAAAAAAAATAATAATAATAATGAGAATCAAATCCGAATGAACAAAAAGAAGAAGCTTAGTAAAGGTTTTTCATCCTTCTACCAACCATCTCTTGTGGGTGTTTCCTCTTTTTATTATTGTTTTTATTATTATTATTTGCTGATGTTAATTGCAATATTCCAAAGACCTTTGGGTGGTGAGATTAGCGGTTGGTGGGCTAACAACGGATTCGTGGAAGATGCCTTTTTTTTTTTTTTCCTTTCTTGGAGAAACTAGTGCTCATTTGGTTCAGGCTTTGTAACTAAATTTTTTCAGCGTTTATTTGTTTTTTGCCTTAAAAAATAAACAAAAATTTTAACTTGTTTTTAGGAAGTTACATAAGCTTCAACCCAAAAAATTTTAGATTTAATCGGTAAATCAAATGCAAGTTTATACTTTGTTTGTTTCAATTACCTATTTAAAATTATTATATCATTTCGTTTTGATTAGTCGTTTAATTAAGCTTTTAGAGTAAAATGTTTGAAATGTTATTTAAATGATGTGAAAAGGTCAATTTGACAATTTTATTGAAAAAAAAATGAAATTGAGCTCCCCTAAATTTTACTCTATTTGAGTGCATATGCAAACAATGGAATTTGAGGTCTCTTTAATTGAAAACTTATTTTCTCTTTCTACTATCTAAATTTCAATAGCCCTCAATTTTTACACTTTAAATCTGATTAAGACATTTTCTTTTCTATGTGTTCAGGGCAAAAAAATGAACAAAACTCCATCTATGTGCTCTTTTTTTTTTTTTTCTTTCTTTCTTGGAGAAACTAGTGCTCATTTGGTTCAGGCGTTGTAACTAAATTTTTTCAACATATATTTGTTTTTTGCCTTAAAAAATTAACAAAAATTTTAACTTATTTTTAAGAAGTTACATAAGCTTCAACCTAAAAAATTTTAGATTTAATCGGTAAATCAAATACAAGTTTATGCTCTGTTTTTTTCAATTAACTATTTAAAATTATTATAATATTTCGTTTTGATTAGTCGTTCAATTAAGCTTTTGGAGTAAAATGTTTGGAATGTTATTTAAATGATGTGAAAAGGTCAATTTGACAATTTTATCGAAAAAGAAATGAAATTGAGCTCCCCTAAATTTGACTCTATTTGAGTGCATATGCAAACAATGGAATTTGAGGTCTCTTTAATTGAAAACTTATTCTCTCTTTCTGCTATCTAAATTTCAACAACCCTCAATTTTTACATCTGATTAAGACGTTTTCTTTTCTATGTGTTCAGGGCAAAAAAAATGAACAAACTCCATCTATGTGCTCTTTTTTTTTTTTTTTCTTTCTTGGAGAAACTAGTGCTCATTTGGTTCAGGCGTTGTAACTAAATTTTTTCAGCGTATATTTGTTTTTTGCCTTAAAAAATCAACAAAAATTTTAACTTGTTTTTAAGAAGTTACATAAGCTTCACCCAAAAAATTTTAGATTTAATCGGTAAATCAAATACAAGTTTATGCTGTGTTTGTTTCAATTAACTATTTAAAAGTATTATATCATTTCGTTTTAATTAGTCATTCAATTAAGCTTTTGGAGTAAAATGTTTGGAATGTTATTCAAATCATGTGAAAAGGTCAATTTGACAATTTTATTGAAAAAGAAATGAAATTGAACTTTTCTAAATTTACTCTATTTGAGTGCATATGCAAACAATGGAATTTGCGATCTCTTTAATTGAAAACTTATTTTCTCTTTCTACTATCTAAATTTCAATAGCCCTCAATTTTTACACTTTTAAATCTGATTAAGATGCTTTCTTTTCTATGTGTTCAGGGCAAAAAAATGAACAAAACTCCATCTATGTGCTCCTTTTTTTTCTTTTTTTCTTGGAGAAACTAGTGCTCATTTGGTTCAGGCGTTGTAACTAAATTTTTTCAGCGTATATTTGTTTTTTGCCTTAAAAAATAAACAAAAATTTTAACTTGTTTTTAAGAAGTTACATAAGCTTCAACCCAAAAAATTTTAGATTTAATTGGTAAATCAAATACAAGTTTATGCTCTATTTGTTTCAATTAACTATTTAAAATTATTATATCATTTCGTTTTGATTAGTCGTTCAATTAAGCTTTTGGAGTAAAATGTTTGGAATGTTATTCAAATGATGTGAAAAGGTCAATTTGACAATTTTATTTAAAAAGAAATGAAATTGAGCTCCCCTAAATATGACTCTATTTGAGTGCATATGCAAACAATGGAATTTGAGGTCTCCGTAATTGAAAACTTATTTTCTCTTTCTACTATCTAAATTTCAGTAGCCCTCAATTTTTACACTTTAAATCTGATTAAGACGTTTTATTTTTTGTGTGTTCAGGGCAAAAAAAAATGAACAAAACTCCATCTATGTGCTCTCTTTTTTTCTTTTTCTTTTTTTTTTCTTGGAGAAACTAGTGCTCATTTGGTTCAGGCGTTGTAACTAAATTTTTTCAGCGTATATTTGTTTTTTGCCTTAAAAAATCAACAAAAATTTTAACTTGTTTTTAAGAAGTTACGTAAGCTTCAACCCAAAAAGTTTTAGATTTAATCAGTAAATCAAATGCAAGTTTATGCTCTATTTGTTTCAATTAACTATTTAAAATTATTATATCATTTCGTTTTGATTAGCGTTCAATTAAGCTTTTGGAGTAAAATGTTTGGAATGTTATTTAAATGATATGAAAAGGTCAATTTGACAATTTTATTGAAAAAGAAATGAAATTGAGCTCCCCTAAATTTTACTCTATTTGAGTGCATATGCAAACAATGGAATTTGAGGTCACTTTAATTGAAAACTTATTTTCTCTTTCTACTATCTAAATTTCAATAGCCCTCAATTTTTACACTTTTAAATCTGACTAAGACGTTTTATTTTCTATGTGTTCAGGGCAAAAAAAATGAACAAAACTCCATCTATGTGCTCTATTATAATTTATCAAACATTGAGGTTTTAAAAAATTTGTTAGAACTGTTTTAAATATCTATTTAAGCACATATTTAAAAAATATGTTCATATTACAAACATATCCCAACACCATTTTCGATGATAATTCGTATGTTTCTACTCATATATTTTCATTAATTGATTCTATCCAAATTCAAATTTTAGATGATAATTCGTATGTTTCTAGTCATATATTTTCATTAAATTGATTCTATCTAAATTTTTATCATTTGAATGCTTGAATCAAATGGAGCCTTAATAATTATTATTTGACAGTAAAATTTTGTATGTCACAAAACTACGTAATGTTTACTATAATGGTAAAATATTGTAATCCTTTAGCTAGATTTCAATATCAATTAATAAGATTATACATGATAATGTTATATATATGTCTAAACTTCCCCTTTTCTTTTTGTCTCTAAATTAATTATTGACAGAAATGATGTAATATACTTCTTATTCACTCTCTTTTTAGTCTTGTGTCTCTAGTTTTTCTCTCTTTAGAATTGTGCTTTTATTTATTAGTTATATTTGAAAGAGAGAGAAAAAGATGAATAAAAGCGTGTAAAAATGAACTTCTCTTTATGCCCTTTACTAGAAGGGCATTTCGCTAGTTCTCTTAGGGCCTGTGGGAGAGGTTTTGGAGATATTGTTTTGAATTAGAAATGAGATACGTAGTTTTAGTAATATACTTTTGAGGGAAAAGAACTGGTTGAAGTGAAAGTTTAAAATTTTAAACTATATATGTTCGGAAATAAAAAAATCAATACAGATCTTATTTCGTTTTTCTCAAAATTCTATTTAATTTTAAAAAAAATTAATAAAACATCTCATTTGAAATTAAAATTTTAAATATATGAACTTTTAAAGTTTGAATTTATTGTAGACATTTAGATATTTGAATAGTGAATAGTTTTGAATATTGAAGAAAAAGATTTAAACAAAAAATTAAAAACCAAATGTCAAATATGTTCTCAAATGGGCTCTGAGCTTCCTTTTTCCTCTTAGCTTCAAACTTAAGTATTTCATCTCAGTTTTTGTCTTTTTTGAAAAATTAACCAACTTAAAAAAAATTTTCCATTTCAAATTAGTATTTCAAACGAAACTTTGTAATTAAAAACTCGAAGAATCATAGATGCAAATCAGTTGTGAGAAGGTAAAGATTATAATGATCCATTTGTTTTTAGCCTCCATGCATTTAGTCGACTTCTCTCTCTCTCTCTCTCTCTAGATTTGGTTGCAAGTAATCAAACACAAGGTTGGATCATAACTAGGGCTACAATATTTTTCCTTTTTTTTTTTTTTTCCTGCTCGCAAAGGGCATTATTATATGCATGTAGTGCATCAATACATACATGAATAACAGTTAACATTAAACAGTTCTACGTCAGTATGATCAGTTCGGCTACTAATAAAAGAATTTTATGTTTTAATTCTATTGTCATTTTTTTAGGGTAAAGGTTATTACAAGATCATTATCACTGTAGGAAAACATCACACTCAATTCACACCTTAACCGAGATTCCCTCTCCTCACCCTCTAGTTTTGATATCCGTGCATGCACTACTTGATCTCGTCGGTTCAGATGACCAATCGACCAAATATTGATCGTCTCCGGCGAACCATCATATCGGTGTTGCAAAACCATGCCTGCCCTTTTGCCTGTCACATAAAAGTAAACTGGATGGACAACAAAACATCCTCCATCCAGTTACAAAATCCAAATATTTCAAAACTACTCTCATACTACATCCGCAATTAAAAATATATGCATGCATGCATTACGATCTCTGGTAATACTTTTACCTAATGGTGTGCTTGGAGCAACAATTCAAATATGAAAAACTCAATTCATTTTTATCTTGATCTGAAAAATCAACGAAAATTTTAACTATTTAAAAAAAAATCAAATAATTTCAATCCAAAAAACTCAATTCAAACCTTTTACCCGACGCATGCTAAGTCATAATATTCAGTTTCTAAAAAGTAGTTAAAAAATAATACATTATGAGTCTATGACGTCATGTTGCAATCGTGATGTACCAACCCAACTGTTGAATAATCACTAATGCAACTACAAAATCTCCTTAAGGTAAATTGTTAGGTTTGTTATTGAAATTTCAACTTAGTGCAACTTTACTTCCTGAACAGTTTTTTTATAACTGAAATATCCTTAAACTATTAAAATATTACTATAATAATCATTTACGTTAGTTTTTAAATAGAATCCATTAGTTAGCACCGTTTTTTGATCAAATTACTACTAGATTCCATCTAAAAATTAACGGAGAGAACTATTGTAGCAATATTTTAAAAGTTTAAAGGCATTTTAACTCCGAAAAAAAGTTTGTGGATCAAAATTATATAAGGTTAAAAATTTAAGAACTAAACGAGTAATTTTTATAAAACACGGACTTACCCCATAGCTAGGCGCATTACCATGTCATTTTCCTTTATACTGAATTATTAAGAACGACTCTTTAGATAGATTGAATTACAACTATTACGTAATGACGTCATTGTTCTAGCCAACGTTCAAGGTAGACAAAAAAAGCTTAAATTTTGTTTTAAAAAAAGCCCTTTAACCCTACAACCACAAACTTGCCACCTCCCCCCACCCCAGCCCAACCCACCAATAATAATAATGGGTATTTTGGGTTTTGTCTGTGGTAACGGTTTTGTAAAATTTTTTAAAACTTTATATGCGTCCCTTTTTTTTTTACCCTCTTCACAGTAATGCCAGTCATAGATTCATGGTTTGGATTGATTTATACCACTAAAAAAAAAAAAACTGCAGAAATTACCATACTATGTCATATCAATACACTCCACATTATATATATATATTTTTAATTACTAGATATACCCTTTAGCTATCAATTGGCAACCGTTGACATAACGGCTGATAACTATTATAGGTGGTTATTGTTGATACCCGTTTTTGCACAATACCCATTCTTATGAGGCCCAAGTCTACTCCATATAGTAGACCCCCTCTGTGGACCCAAGTCACATTTGGGGAACCTCATGGGACGTGGTCTGGTGGAACATGAGAAGATAGGAAGAAACGTTTATGTATTGATCCAAATTAAGCTTAGTCAGACTTGGGTTCCCAAGGATATTCTGATCATAAATAAGTGAGTGGTAGAGAAATTATCACAAAATAACCTTTCTCAAAAGGTTAGTATTTAAAAGCCCAAAATTATTATTTTGAGGTTCACATATTATAGAACGTAAGTCATTTGCCTACCTTCGGCAACCTAATATGCCAAACCCAAGTCCAAAAAGCCTAAACAGAAGCCCACTCTCCTTAGGAAGACTGGATCCCACAGGTTAAACACAAGATTCCGTCACGTCATTGTGTAATTCCCGGGTCCAGGGGAAACTTTGCCCGGGCATAGGAAGATGCTTCTTCCTCCTGCAGTAGTTCGAAATCGTATGGTATCCATCACCGATAACTGAGTGATATCGGCCTGTAACTGTATGGTACCCATCACCGCTGTTTACTAGCTAGTAATAGTGTGGTACTGACCTGTAATTATTTCTGCCGTTTTCGTATAAAAACATATTAAAAAAAAACATTAAATTTGAAAAAATACTACTGAAATATTGATATGCTTTATTATGCTAAGAAAAGGAAGTTTTTCTTATCTCTTGCTCTCCTTTCCCATTTTTCCATTTCCCCCCTTTTTAAGGTACATTTCCAATATTTGTCGACTGATTAATTATATTACCATTATTTCACACGTCTATGTCGTTTATTTATTTTATTGCCGTTTCCTCGAGGATTTTTACGCTTTCGTCATTCTGTTCTTGTCGTCGCTCGTATATTTGTTCTCATTTTGTCTTGAATAAATTGTATCGTTTTAGATTGTCGTTTCTACTTTATTTATTCTACCATGCTATAATGAAGAAGATTTCATCCCGTAAGCATCCGTTCGTTTAATTTGAGCTGTTCGATGTTGAAGCGTTTGATACGGACGGTTTGGATGTGTTGTCTGAAGTCAAGGGGTAGTCAGATGAAAATCTGACTTCGACAGAGAATAGGCTGAGAAAAAAGCATCATTCAGACTGAAAAAAAAAAAACATAGTTATTGCTACAGAGAGTTCTCGGACTGGAATTTGGATACTTTTCACAATTGCTACCTCTGTATATTGTTTGCCCTAACTAATTTTAATAACGCTGAACGACACTCGTTTATACGTCAAATTTGACTTCTCTTTGCTTCCGATTACTGCATTCAGCTACGTTTTCTAAGGCCTCGTTTGGCTCTTAAGTTCAAATTTAAAATTTTTATCTCAGTTTTTATTTTTTTTTGAAAAAATTTTTATCTTTTCTAAAAAGTTAACAAAAATTTTCAACTCAAATTCATTTATCAAACGGACTCTAAAGCTAGTTTAAACCATTCCAGATAAAAATTACTGCTCCATTAATGTCCTCAACAGCAATTAACCTTCATCCATAACAAATTTACATTTTCAGGGGCAGTTACTTTTTATGGAAATTCTTCCTTCACATTATAAAAAAAAATTAAAAACCAACGCTAACTTTATCGTATTGATTAATATCATTCGCAGGAAACATCACTAAATCTCAGTATGTGCTCAGATGTACAAATTTAATAACCTATTGCAACCAATAATGGGCCATTGTTTACGAAATCAAAATTGGAGTTGTTATTCTACCACTACTTGTGACCATATGAATCATGAAAAATGTCTAATTTACTAGTACTACATCTCAACCAAAGAAGCAGCTCAAGCCTCCAACTTGTGCCACTGGAATTACTTCTATGACCTTCTGATTTTTTTTTTAACTGGTTCTCCAACTAGCCCATGACATATTTCTTCCATTTAGTCTCACCCATTTTCAATTGCGTCGGACCTACGGTACAGCTCCATTTCGCCCTCCTTTTCTATGTAGTCCCAACAACCCTATACGCAATGTCATCACCGCACTATCCGCCATCGGATAGAAGCCTGGCCCCATATATACATATATATATATATATATTACATCAATCGTTATTAATTCCTTATTGTCAAAGGTAATTAATTATGGGTCGTCTTTGATTCGTTGAACATGAGTGCACAATGTGAGTGGGGTTTTTTTTTTTTTTTTTTTTTTTTTTTTAAGCATTTGCCTTCTAAACTATTTGATAACTTGCACTCCGACCTTACAATTTTGAAAATTCCTAATTTTTTTAAGTTGTTGCAACGTACTCAATTTTGCTTAACTAATTACTTTTCATTAAAGCCCAAATTGCACCTCATGAGAACAACAAAATACATGTTTACATTCAACCAAAAATAATTAAGACTTAATTCAAATTCCAAAAACTGAAGGACTAACGTAATTTGGAGCCGCACGTAGTACTAAAGTTATTTACTTCTGTTTAACTAATCATATAACAATATATAGGAAATTGTCGTTTCCGTTCCATGATCTCCTTCCGAAGATACAAAAAACTGATAATTATTAAGTGCGTGTCAGGTTATTCTCATAACAATAAAGATTTACAAAAATGGTTAATCAAGATTTTAAATTAAAAGTGATATAATAAACCACTGTCCTTTGATCTTGTTCTTCCTTAATTAATGGTTTCAAAGGTGATATTTTAATCATACGCAACCTTGAGCTTGAAGTTGGTATGTTAAGTTGATAATTCCAAATTTCTTGGTCAACCAAGCCGCCAAGCTAGGAAATTGCATGTTAACAAAAAAAGAGAAATAAGGCAAAGAGAGAGTGAGAGAGAGGGAGAAAGAATCTTATACAAGAGAAATTATTCAGTAGACTGGACGTATCACATCATCATGCTTATATGGTACACTTGTCTAATTAAAATTTAACATTTGGATACTTTATTCATGTCATCTTTTTGTTTTAGGTTTCTTTTTCTTAATAAGTATTACGTTAATTATTAAATTTGAAATACAACAAGAAGATATATTTCAACACCTATCCATATGGAAATTGAAATGAGCATCTTTTAACATCTAATGAAGTTTTTTTTTTTTAAAGGTTTCTGTTCTTTTATTTAAGAAAGAAGGTTTTATTAGTTGTTTTCATATAAATAAAATAAAATAAAACTTTTGCGCAATTCGGTTAAGATCCTCTCGTGTTTTAATGAATGATGTTTTTTTTTCCCCTTGATTTTTAGTTTATTTGTTTGAGGAAATGTCCTCATTTCAAACAACGAAGTTTTCGTTCGAAGTTTATTTGTATGATGAAATGTCCTCATTTCAAGCAATAAAGTTTTCGTTCGAAAACAACGAATAGTTCAAGGAGGTTTCTTATGTAACATAAACAAAAACAACTAAAAAGAAAAAAAAAAGTTTCATTTATATAAATGAAAACAACTAAGAGAAAAAAAAAATCACAAGTTGTTTTTACAGGTAATCGCAAGTTTTTTTTTTTCTTCTTTTAATTTACAAGGTTGTTTCAATCTTAAAGAAATTTAAATATTACTATAAAGAATTTAAATGAGATATTTATGGTGACTTTGACTCAATAATTAAGGCAATATTTATTAAGAAAAAGAAACATAAAACAAAAAAATGACATTGATAAAATACCCAAATATCAAATTTTAATTGGATAGATGTACCACGTAAACACGATAACCTGGTAGATAACCTGGTACATTTAATCTATTGAATAATTTCGTTGACAAAGTCTTTTTAGCAACAAATAACAGTAAATACTATTGTAAAATTCATAGTATATTAAATACAGACCAATGGAAAGCCATGACAAGTTGTCTGTGATAGGTCGCCGGTCCATTTGGCTAAAATTTATTGTGCTTTGGACTTTTGAACTGCATCCCAATTTGCAGATCTTTTTTTTTTCCCCTTGCTTCTCTGCTTCAATACTTTGTTGTTTTAACTAATCACACCATCTGGTTTGGTCTTGGAAGAGATTATGGATCTAATAATTCAAGGCCAAGGATCCAATGAGTTATTCCAAGCACAATCTCATTTGTACAAGCATATTTTAGGCTTCATAAGTCCCATGTCTCTCAAATGCGCAGTTCAGTTAGGCATACCGGACATCATCAACAACCATGGCAAAGCCATCACTCTTTCCGAGTTGATCTCTGCACTCGATATTCACCCGACAAAAGCCGGTTTCATCCACCGTCTCATGCGCCTATTGGTACACAACGGCTTCTTTGTTTCGACTAATTACGTTTGTCAAAATCAAGAAGAACAAGAAGGAGAAGAAGCATATGATCTGACCCCTTCTTCTAGACTCCTCTTGAAAGATAAGATTCCTTGTTTGTCACCCTTTCTTGTGTCAATGCTTGATCCAGCTCTCATTACTCCCTGGCATTCACTCGGAAATTGGTTTCGGAGAGAAGAGGAGATTACCCCTTTTGAGTCAGCTCATGGGATGAGCTTTTGGGGCTATGGGGACTATAATTCTGACTTCGGCAAACTTTTCAATCAGGCAATGGCCAGTGACTCCGGGATGATGAACTTGGTGGTTAAAGATTGCAAGCCGGTTTTCGAGGGGCTGAGTTCATTGGTCGATGTAGGCGGCGGTACGGGAACAATCTGCAAGATCATCACTGACGCATTCCCTCATCTGAAATGCACAGTGCTTGATCAACCCCATGTGGTTGCTAATTTGCCAGAAACCGAAAACTTGAAGTTTATTGGAGGTGATATGTTTCAAGATATCCCTTCAGCAGATTCAATTTTACTTAAGGTACACGTTTTCTCTTTTGGTCACTCGTATGAATACTTTGTTACATGAAGCTAGATGTATAAGCATTTTTGCCTAAAATACATGTATATATAGGTATACTCTTTTATCTGATACCTTTATAAAACGGTTCTTATAACTTTTTTTTTTTAATTTGTTATTGTAACACCCATTTAATGAATCAATTATAATATTCTTTAGTAATATTTGTCATTAATAAGATCTGTGACCTGTTCGGCTGTCGAACATGAGATATTTCGTATATATATATATGATTGACATTACTTTTTGCAGTGGATGCTACATGCTTGGAGAGATGAGGATTGCGTGAAGGTGTTGAAGAAATGCAGAGGAGCTATTCCAAGCAATGGTAGAGGGAAGGTCATGATAATAGACATAGTGATAAACAAAGAAAAAGATGAGCATGAATCGAGTGAAGGGAAGCTATACTTTGACCTGTTGATGATGGTTGCGGTTAATGGAAGAGAGAGGACTGAGAAAGATTGGGAAAAGCTCTTCTTGGAGGCTGGTTTCACTCACTACAAGATAACACCCCTGTTTGGTTTGAAGTCATTAATTGAGGTTTTTCCTTAGAAGCAAACGTCTATTTGTAACAATTCATGTGGCTGTTGAATGAATCATAGCATGTTTGGTTGGTTTTATCGTATTTGGTTACTTGTATTTTGTTGTACGATATGTATTATATATATATATATATATATAGTGTCAGATCATTTTAAAAGAAGCTAATAATCTAATGGCATGTTTGGTGCATCAATTACCTTGTGTTGTTCAGTATTTTTTATTCTTGGGTAGTTCAAAATTTATTTTTTTTGTCCCTCTTCACACTTCAAAGTTCAAGAGCAAAGTAGAGGTCAAGGTTGTGGTATCAGCCGAGGACTAAGGCAAGGGCCGATGCTGTGGTTAAGGTTCTGGCCATATGCGACCAAGTTGGGCCAACACAAGGGTCATGGTCGAGTTACGGCCAACGCAAGGTCTAGTGTAGGATCGTGGCCAACACAAGGTCGAGAAGAGACTTGAGTTTGTGATCTGGCCAAGAGAATAAATTGTTCCAAATAGCAAATCACCACAAATTCAAGGGGCGAGAAGTGACTCCATGGCTTGAAAATATCTCCACTTTTTTTATTTTTTTATTTTTGGTGGATAAATAAATATCTCCATTTGTGTTGTTAGTCATATTAAGAAAATTTAACTTAGTCAAAACAGAGGACACAATAATTAATGGCCTGACAATAACTCCACACAGCCGTGGCTCGATCGCAAGGGGCTAAGCCAACTTGGCTCGGAAGGAGTTGTTCTCCTCTATCCATGTGGCTCCATTATTATTATTATTATTTCAAATTCATTATTTTTGTCCTTTTTTTTCCCTTATATCTCTTTCTAAAATTTTTTTTAGTTTCACTTTTTTATACAGAATATTTTGAATGTTTCATAATACCTCATTATTCAAGTCCTGGCTTCTACCCACCACTAGTGCATTAGTAATACCTTAAAAGAACAGTACTTAACTTTTTTAATAGTTTAACTATCATGTGCATGTATATAAGAATAATAACAAGCATCTTTAATAGTTTTAGGAAAATAAAAAATCTAATTTATTAGTCTAGTATAAAATTTTCATAGTCTCATTTAAAAATTTTTATTAAAAAAATCACATTTAATATTTATCAAAATTTAAAATTTTTCAAATTCAATCTAACAAAGTGTTTGTGGTGTCAGTTATAAACACTAGTTAGGTAGATAAAAGTGACATATGAGAGTTTTCTACTATTGAGGATCTTAAACATCAAAGCTTATTAAGCCTAACACTCGATGAGAGTGCTTGGGACCACACCTCCACCGCTCTACGTATCCATACTGTTAGCACATTCAGTGGGGTGTTAGCATTTGAGGAGCCTGTTTGATAATACTGATAGGGGTATGCTAACATTGATCACCCCCTTCTCCAACTTCCAAGGGAAAAAGAAAAAAAAAATCACGCTTACCCTACATATATAATAATTTCACACATGTACACTTACTTCTAACATGCATGTTAAGCTTGTGACTCACCCAACTTCATTCACACACATAAACTGAAGCTTCCCAGCTCAGAACTTACCTGAACCTGATCATAGGTAAGTCATGAGTTAACTTCCTTAGAAACTTGACAAAACCTGTCTGAACCCATAGGTAAAACCAAGGATGCAAATGACCACAACATCGTTGACATTTCCACAACATTATCCATATTTTGAAGTCTCAATAAGGATCACGGGCGGAAGGATATTTCTTCATGATGTATACGTCAAATGTGCATAATGTTCAAAAATATCCACAATATTTATGAATATCTGTAAATATTCAAGATATTTTTGTTCCACAAAATGTCCAAAAACTTAGGGAATTTTTTTTCAAAAATTTCAATTTTTACACACATTTCATTTTTTAATATGAATAAAATATGATAACATGGTACACAAGATAAATCACGGTTATAAAATAGCAAGTGAGGATATTGAACAATTAAAAAATAGCCTATAAGGAGACATGATATGAATCCGATGAATCAAATTGATGAAGATTCACCAATTATAAAATTTATTAAATATTACGGTCTGGTCTTCATGTAGTGGGGGGAGCCAATTATGAAGATTTCTAATACGCAAGCTACCAAAATTGACATACACTAGTGTCGACTGATAGGGGGAATGGCTAGTGGTACATTTATTAAAGTTTTATTTTCGTTTTAAGTATTTATTTAATTTTCAAACACAAATGTGTCCACAAAGGCGGTAAGAAAGTCTAAAATTTTTGTTTTTTGATATCCATAAAATATGCACCTACTAGAACATGATTTGTCATTGCCAGCAAAAGTTTTCCGTGAAATATTAAACATGATCACCAATCATAATTGTACCTTTTATGCCAACAATTTAATAGAAATCATAATTGTACTTTAATGCCAACTTTTTTTTTTTTTCTGAACACTTTTAAGGTTTTTACACAATTTAAATATAGTAGAGCATTTTCAATCTATATTTTAATCAAATACATAGTTCCAAACATTCACCCATTTTCAATAAAGAAAACTACAAATTTTGAACTTCAATTGGTGTTTCAAGCAGGCCTTAAGTTTTTGAATAGTATTAGGAATATCAATTCTTATTTCAGCTTTTAAATACCAATTGACATAACATTAAATTGCCATCTTTTTATTTATTGACAAATACAATTAACTAATATGAAAATTTTTTAAACAAGTACTAATAAAAAAAAAAACGACATCTAACACGTCATACAAAAATCTAAATCAAGCCCAATCAATATTTTATTATAGTGGACCTTCTGGTGTAATTCTGGTTTGGTCTGGCTCATGTTTTGATTGGAAAAAGGGGACATGCAAGTTGCTATTCTAATCCAATAGGTACATGTCAAAGTTTCATTTTAAAATATATAATATCATATTATCATAGGACTGTGGCCGTCTCTAATACAAAATTCTCCTACCTAACCCAGTAAAACTCCTCTCTTTCTTAATGGACTCCTACTAGAACACCAAAAACATAGCTGAAAAAAGCGAAAACAAAAAGAAACCAAACATGAGTTTCGAAAAACAGGATTTAGATTTGGTGTTGGTCCCAAGTGGATTGCTCATCATGCTCGTTTACCATCTCTTCCTCCTCTTCAGATGCATCAACCACCCTCACACCACCGTCATCGGCTTCGAAAACAACGACAAGAAAGCTTGGGTCGCAAGAATCATGCAGGTCAAAATTCTCCCAAAAAAAAAAAAAACAACAACAACAACGACAACAAAAACCTCCCTTGTGTTTTATCGAAAAAAATAAAGAATATAAAAATATACCTTCTCTGTATTCCTCGAAATCCTCTAAAACTAACTCGCTTTTTTTTTTTTTTTTCCTCGAAATCCTCTAAAACTAACTCGCTTTTTTTTTTTTTTTTCCCTAAGGTTGACTATAAGGAAGTCGGAATAGCTCTAACCGTGATAAACTCCAACACATCGGCGGCGACTTACTTGTGCTCGGTATCATTGACACTGAGCTCCCTCATCGGAGCATGGCTGGGGAGCTCGTCAACAAGCGTTTTCCAGAGCGATTTGATCTACGGAGACACCAGGCCTCTGACCATCTCAATCAAGTACGTTTGTCTCTTGTCTTGTTTCCTTCTCTCGTTCTTCTTCTTCGTCCAATCCGCTCGGCATTTCGTCCACGCCAATTATCTGATAAGCACGCCGCTGACCGACGTTCCGGTCGAGAACGTTGAGGTAGCCGTTATAAGGGGAAGCAATTTCTGGTCACTTGGGCTAAGAGCTCTGTATTTTGCTCTGAATCTGTTGCTGTGGTTCTTCGGTCCCATTCCCATGTTTGTTTCGTCTCTTGCCATGGTCACCATTCTGCATTACTTGGATTCCAATTCCAGGCCTCTGCATAAGCACCAGTATCCCTCCTCTCGCAATCATAATAGTCACACTAATCAAGGGCTCAAAACGGTTGGTGAGCTGATATCCGAGGTGGGTTTGACGGCTCAGACTCGTGGAAGGAGATTGCCAGCTGATCAGGTTGGGGTCTGAAAAAGGTCTCTAAAATTTTGTCCCAAAAGTTGACAGTGACTCATGTTAGCAATCGTTTAAAAAAAAAAAAAAAAAGTATATTTTGTTCATAGTGAATATGTACAAGTTATAGTTCTGAAGTTTTAAACCATAAGATGAGTTTTTTCGAATCCAAACCAGTTGCATGAATTGCTTCCCTTTTTTCTTTTTTTTTCCTTTTTTTTTTTTTTGTGTGAAAATGAAGATCTTTGGTATCATTTCATCTCAATTCCATTTGTTTGTAACAGAAATTCAGTCCTACCTCCGCAAACCGAACTCCGGTCAACCCATTGACCCACCCATTGACCCGACAAAAACCTTAGAAATAATGGTGTTCATGAATTGCTTCATTTATTCTGCATGGTTATTGATAATTCGTTTATGAGATTGAGAAGGTGATCTTTTGCTTTTGAGATCCATCTCATGCGGAAAAAAACATATAGAACGTTGTTAATATAATTAGTTTCTGAATTACAAATATTGTCTCACTTTGGTCATTAGAGTCCTGAAATTTGATATTTTATTTAGTAGTCCCGACATTGAAATTGACGAAGTAATTCTAAAACTTAATATAGATGTAATCATGTCTCTATCACGTGATTTAACTTGCAATTTTATAAAACTATTAACATTTTAGTTTTTACCATTAATGCAATTATTTTTGCCAAATTTTCAGTTAATCTATGATAGAGATGTGATTATTCTGTTAAATTTTAGAAACCCCTTGTCCATTTTGGTGTTGACGATTGAAATTGTCAAAAACAATCAAGGTTAACGGAGAAATTTACTGGAAAAAAAAAAAAAACAAAGAAAAAAATTCAGAGATTAAAATGAAATAATATTAATAGTTTAAGTTTAAGGACTGACAGTGCCAATAAATCAAAACCAATAGAGGTTTTGTATGATGACTTGGTAAAAAAAAAAAAAGAATTCGGTACGATGAACAGGACTTGGTAATCTCCTTTTGACATGTGACATTCAACAAATTTCTTAAAATAACGATTGCTTGTAATATATTCTTCAAAACTATATTATTATTGTATTGCGGATTAGGTTGCAACTTGTCATTCACGCCTAAACTTTGGACATGCCGAAGGAAAACAGAAAACAAAAAACAAAAAAGAACAAGCAACTCATTGTTTCATTTGGTAGCATTTATTAAATATGATTAGGATTGAATTGAAAGTTTATAAAAATATTGTTTCATAAGTACTATGATACATGATGATCTGCATCTATTCAAAGTTCCAATAATATGGAAGAACAAACCTTTCATAGCACCCAAAAAAAAAAAAAGATAAATATTTGTTCAAAATTGAAGGCTGCCTCATATAAATGGATATATTTAGAGGTGGAGTCATCACTAACTGATTGAGAGCTTCCGTCCCAATAAACTTTTATTAATTTTATTAATTTCACTTTTAAAAGTTTTATGTTTTTCTTAGTTTTTCCCCACTAAAAATTAATTATCCTTGTCTAAGTCCTTTAAAAACTTTATCTTTTTAACTTATGCCTCCATTGAAAGAATGAGTTGACGTCATCGTAGAGCATATTCTCAGGCTCTCAGCAATTGCATCTGCATGGTGATGATATTTCACAATGTTTATCTTTCTTCTTTAAAAATATGAAGTAAATGTTATGTGCCAAACTTTTTGTAGGTCCCTATTTAATAATAATAATAATAATAATAAAAGGGAAGACGTCCATTATTCAAGACGATTTATTGGAGGCTTGAATAAACCGACCAGCATGTGTTAGGTAGAGGTTAGAAGCTGTAGTACTTGTAATTAAATTTTTTTTTTTTTTTTTCAAGACCCATATTAATTAAACGGAACTACTATTTCTAAATTCCTTCTTGACCTTGGAGCAAACGTTGTCGCTTTGGCCGAGTGGTTAAGGCGTGTGCCTGCTAAGTACATGGGGTTTCCCCGCGAGAGTTCGAATCTCTCAGGCGACGTCATTATTTTTCCCAAATTTTTTTTCTCATTAAAAAAAAAAAAAAGAAAAGAAAAACAAAGAAAAAAGACAATAGGAGACAAAAGTTTGGTTAGGCCTAGTAATACTTAATAAGTAAACATCCTCGTCTTTCTTCTTTGTTGTGGTATTTTTTTAATTATAATTTACAATTAGTTTTTATCACCTATATTAAATTAAGGATTTGTTTGGTTGATTAGTTTGAGTTGAAATATTTTAGTTGTAATAGTAAAATTTTTTGAATTTTCAGAAAAAACAAAAATTTTTTTGAAAAAAAGACAAAAACTTTTTGAGAAAAAGACAAAAAAAAGTACAATTTGAGTTGAAATGAGATGATAAAGCAAACAGGGGCTAAAAAACAAGAAAATCTCACGTAAACCTCTCTCTCTCTCTCATGAAGTTATTCAAAGGGCACTGCCCAATTGCCCATATCAAATAATAATTTCAGCAGTTACTCAGCAAGCAATAATATTAATAATTGAGTTTTATAGTTGGGACAGTGAAGGCCAGCTGTAGCTCCCCAAAGGAAACGCACAACCACATGATTAGCTTTTGAATCTCCATTTTTTGGAATCTTGCTTTAGAGATAATTAAGCACTTTCTGCTTTAGACTTCGTTGTTTGGTGAGTTCAAACTCAAAATTTTCATCTTAATTTTTATCTTTTTCTGAAAAAATTTTTTGTCTTTTCTGAAAAGTCAATAAAAATTACTATCGAAACTTAAAATTTCCAACTCATACTCATTCACCAAACGGACCCTTATTTTTCTAATTTTCCTATTGGATTTTATGCTTATTACAGCTTATTCCATCCGTGTAGCCATTTAAAAAAAAAAAAAAAATGGTCAAAGCTTTCCTCTCTACACTAGTTATATTTAAAACCTTATTACACGAAGAAAAACTAGGACTTTAAAGCACCCCTTAAGACTCCTTTTGCCATTTACAATATCCCTAACCCCCCCCTCCCCAAAAAAAATAATAAAAAAAGAGAAGGATGTTTATAGCTTTTCAAAAGGATTACTTGGATGTGGTTTTGGTCCCGGGTGGGCTTCTGATAGTGTTTCTTTACCACCTTGTCTTCCTCTACAAATACCTGAATCACCCTCTCACCACAGCCATGGGCAATGAGAACCAAGACAAGAAAGTTTGGGTTGACAAAGTTGTAGAGGCAAGTATATATAAATTTACATCCTTTGTAAATATTTATCAAAGTTTCTTTCTTTCTTTTTGTACCATTATTTAGGAACGCCTTGTTATTCATTGCAGTGTCAAAAAAGTGACGATATCAAAAACGCACTAACCGTGATCACATCGAGCATAAGCGCGGCGACTTACTTGTCGACGATCTCGCTGACGCTATGCTCTCTCCTCGGAGCTTGGATCGCGAACTCGAACACGAAAAATTTTGTCCCAAGTGAAATCATCTATGGCAACACAAAGCCGACCATAGTTTCCATGAAGTACATATGTCTCATAACTTCCTTCCTAATTGCCTTCTCGTTCTTTGTTCAATCGGCTAGGCACTTTGTCCACGCAAACTACCTAATCAGCACGCCGAAACCGGTCGCCGCGAACACGAGAAGTAAGGTCGAATTTGATGTCATAAGAGGAGGTGTTTTCTGGTCGCTAGGGCTTCGAGCTTTGTACTTGGCTCTAAGTTTTCTGCTGTGGTTTTTTGGACCGATTCCCATGTTTGCTTCTTCTGTTTCCACGGTTATAATCTTGTGTTACCATGATTTTGATACAAAGAAGCTTGAAAATCACAAGGATGGCTACGATTAAATGTGAATTGTACACGCTAATTTTAGACTTTGTTTGGAACACCGATTGAAACTCCGGTTGGGCTCAAAATTTTCCAATTGTTCATATTTGTATTTTTCTGAAAAATCAATAAAAATTTTAATTAGTTTTTGAAAATTCAAACAATTTGCTTATTGTGTTTCAGCAACTTGCATGACTATATATATGTATGTGTATATGCGCTTCTATTTTAGATATATTTTAACTGGTCATCATGCCAATACGTGTGTATTTTAGCTGTTTTTTATTTTTATTTTTATTTTTTATCTTGCCTGCTAATTAATTTATTACTTTGATTTCATTGGCTGTTGACTTCTTTGCTCTTACCATTTTCATGGCTTTGTTTTCTGACGAGAAGATTCCCTTATTAATTACCTTAAACCAATCGATACGAAAAAAATGCCAAAAAATCAACCATGCCTTAGTGATTCAGTTATTTATAAAAATAAAAATAAAAAATAAAAAAAAAACCCTAGTTATACTTATACGTATAGCTTGTTTTTATTGAATATAGATATAGTGATATATTTTCAACGAGTGGGGTATAGATTTTCTTGTTAAACAGAACAAAACTATATATTTCGATAAATTATGAGTATAATTATAATTTTTCTTGTAAATTAAGATACAACTAAATTAGTTTTTTTTTTTTTTAAGTGATGAAAATTTAAAAGCTGAGCAGTGAGGGTATATATATGCCCTCACTCATTATCTTATAGCTTTGACATTGATTTAGTCTATTTTTATCATGTGGTAACTTCATTTTTGCTGCCCTAATTTTTTTTTTTTCCTCTTCTTCCCTTGTGGTGTTCGGTTAAGTTTTTTTTTCCCCCCCTTTCATTTTCTTCTAAATGAAGAATGTTTGATTAATTAGGTAGAATTCATTCTTTCACCATTATGATCAGTTTGACTTTATGGATCAAAGCGTTTCCTTAAGCCTCAAGTTACATTCTATCAATGACTTGTATACATCAAGACAACTCAGATTTTGGTATTTTGTTAGTAAGGATCAACACGAAACCGAAAAATTTAATTTATTTTTGTCTTTTTCTGAAAAGTCAACATCAATTTCATTATTTATAGTTTTTGTAACTCAAATTTCAAAGATTCATAACTTTGTATATACAAGTCCAAAACGAATATATTTTTTTTAATTACATAAAATTTCAAGATGAACAAAACAAGCTTAATAGTGGTATTTATTTCGGAACATATTTTAAGTTTTTACATTTTTTAACTATAACAGTTCAGACATCTCATTAAATGCCCATTTAATTCAATTCAACTCCAATTCAAAAAAATCAATTTCAACCCTTGCACCAAATGCATTATAAGAGAAAAGTGTGGAAAAAGCCATTTTAAAAGACATGATGTTTATGTTTTTACTCTTTTTTATTCTTAATTTAAATTTTTGATCCACTTGGAGTTAAAATAAATTGAAATTCTTATATCTAGGGTAATAATCCGTATGTGTGCTTTACGGGGGACAATCCTCAAATCACTCAAATCTTAAATGACTTAATCGTTGTTATAAAAATTAGATAAAATGGTGTTTTTTTTTTTTTTTTTTTAACGAGATTATGGCATGAGATAAACATATGGCTTATCTGATGTCCGGAGGTTATTCTTTCCCAAAGCTATAAGCCGGGTCAACAGTATGAATTGCATCCCTCAGAAAGATATAAATAAATAAATGACAATTTGAATTGCAACTTTCTTTTCTTTTCTTAATTTTTAATTTTTAATTTTTTAAATTTATCCTTTGGATTAGACCTTTGGACTTCTAAAGAAATAACAAGTATTCAAGACCATATATATATATATATATATATATATATATATCAAGACCATAACAATGCATGTACATGATAACGAAACTAAAATAAGCATGGCATTCATATAAATACATTTCATAATGGAATATGCCAAGCTGGAATACAGATCCGAATCATTCCTTTGACAGTTTGATTCTGTGTCAACTATCTTTATAATCTTTTTTTTTTTTTTTTTCTAATTCATGATTCAATCAAATATACATTTTTAAACCAATCTCTAAAACTCCGACTCTAATTCTCATCCTAAACGATTCCTAAATAAAAAAGTCAACTTTGGAAGACTACCATATAAATTGTTCGCTATTTTCTAGAGACTCGAAATCTAGGAAAGTTCATTTTAATTCAAGGATTCATTTTCCCTGTTCACATTGAAATTGTTTTCTTAACTGTTCCTGTCGTTTCCCCTTTGTGCTTTTTCTTTTGTCGTTTCTTATTGCAATTTCGTTCCAAATATGGTTTTTCTTCTCAATTTTTATGCAGTTTACTGACACTTTCGTCGTTTTAAATGTTCATTTTCTTTATTAGTTCGTTGTCGTTTTCAAACTGTTGCCGTTTTCCCTAAACTTAGTTGTCAGTTTTCTCATTTCGTCAATCCTTTTTGCTGTTTTTGCTCTTCATGTTCTCAACTCTTTCTTGTCGTTTATCTTTGTGACGTTGTTTTTTATGTCGTTTTCTGATGTATTTTGTTGCGAAAATTGTAAGCATCGTAAACAAGTAATAAAGTGATAAATTAAGTATCATTTTCACTTCATTATCAATTACCAAAATTATATTAATGCTAACTTTATTTGAATAATCGAAAAGAGATTTTTAAATAAAAATAGCAAAATAAATAAAAAGACAAAATACTCGAAATATTAAAAATCTAGGGGTTTTCGATTTTACTAGATTTATTATTCAAATTCTCTAAATCCAATCAATCAATGTCTATTCCTTATGTGGCCAACGAATCTCTTTAATTTAACCATTAATCTTGCTCAAGTATCAACAATTTATCTCACAATAAGCCTGTTATCACCTCTCAATCTCAAACTCTAAGCTTGCCACAATTCATTAAAAATAGAAAATTCATAGTGCTGTACAACTTTTATAACTATCTCTTACTTAAGACAATCTCTTTGTAAATTAAACAAAGGTTTATTTTATCACTTCTCAGTTTCAAATCAAATACCAATTCATACAAATGGTGATCAGGCATTCACAAGCATTAAGTATAGATTAATTACTTAAACATAGAACCAAAATAGAACATCAATTAATTAAAAATAAACTCAAACATTTATAATCCGACTAGATCGTATCCCTATAAAAGAAAATTACTTCATAAATAAAAATATAAATCTATAAAATAAATGTTCAATAAATTTTTAAATTACAAAAATAAAAAGATAAGAAAATAAGGTAGAAAACCCAATTTAGAGATATCACAAGTCTCCAAGACCTTCTCCTGCATTTTCTTCTCCATCTCCTTTTGATGATTCAAGACAATCTTTCTGCACTTTTGTAGAAAACTAAACATAAAACTTTTTTTAAAAAAATTCCTTCTTTTTCTTCTTTGGTTTTTGAGTTCTCCCCCGATCAAAGACACTGGGCAGGAAGTCCTAAGCTTCTATTTAAGAATCTAAGCCACCAACTTTAGTTCCTAGGTTTATCCCTTTTTTTCTTTTTTCTTTTCTTTTTGGGGAAAGTACCTGAACGACACAAATTTGAAGATCATTACACTAACATAATACAAAAAAGCAACATTAGACTAAATATAACACAAAATTAAACTAAAATATGCTATAGTTTGTGTCATGTTAGTCAATATATGAGAATTTGTGTCATGTTGAAAAAAAAAAAAAAAAACGGTAATTTGAATAATTTTCTCTTTCTTTCTTTTCTTCTTCTTTTTTTTTTTTTTTTTTTTTTTAATTTTGCTGTAACAGGTCTGATGCCAGTCAACCCTAGAGCCCCATGGAGACAGGTGGCGAAAACTAGTTGGAAATGCGCTGAGACTGGGACGCATGGTGATCTTGGACTTGCTAGAGCACACAGCGCCTGCAGGAGCATTGGAACGTGTCACACTGTATCCGCAACTGCTGATTTGTACTGACACGCGTACTTTGGATGTGCCTGGCTGGGTAAGTTTTGCGAACTTGTGATCCTGGGCCTCCTCGTTGCTAATCTAACTGCTAGAATGGCGAGTTGCAAGTGTAAAAGAGTTGCGCTCGTGGTGAATGCTAGTGCTGAGTTTCCAATTCACATTTTTATCAGATTTTTTCTCCAAATTACAATTTTTAACCTTCCTAATACAATTAACCTACACACTTGAGAGAACATAATAAATTTGGGGGAAAATTGAAGTAAATTACTAAGATTATAGCAAAAATAAATGCTTAAGAATGCTAAAATAACTCTATTTTATAGAGTTATCATACTTCGTTGTTAATGTTTATATATCATCCTGCCATTCGTTTCCCTATTTCATGTCGTTTATGGTAGCTCTTGTCGTTTGTTTGTTTTGTAATTTACACTTTCAATTTTGTTTCTCTATTTATCACATACTCTATCTGGAAGTTTTATCTTTTGTTGTTTATCTGTGACGTCATTTCCCAGATGGTTGTCGTCGTTCTTGATTATTTGTATTATTATTTTTTAAAATGTTTGTTGTTTATCGTTGATTTCCTCAGTTTTAATGAATGTAACTTTTCTCACTCTATTGTTTAGAATGCTATTCTCTTCTTTTCTGTTAATGACTTGATATTTTTTGTCGAGTCATTTGGTCGTGTAGTTTCCTCTGTTGTTGGTTGTTTGCTTGTCGTTGTCTTTTACTCTAAATGTCGCTTTTGTTTATGCAACGGTGGTTTATTTTTTATTGTTTGCTTTTTAAATGTTACTGCTGGTTTCCCAAAGACTTGCCTGTCTGATCCAATTCATTTACATATAATAATTTTTTGTGTTTGTTGTTTGTCGTTGATTTCCTCGATGTTAATGATTGTATCTTTTCTCACTCTGTAGTCAGTTTGTTCGTGTAATTTCCTCTGTGGTCTTGTTTATTTTGTCGTTTTATCCTTCGATGTTTACTTCGTTGTTCATTTGTTAAACTCTCTCTCCTCGTTCATTTCTTTTATAGTTTAACCTTTGAGATGTTGTTTTCAAGATCGTTGTCGTTTCAGATTTTTTTTTGTCGTTTAAAATCTTCATTTTTTTTTTTTCCTTTTTCTTTTTCTTGTGAAGTAGGATTTTATTGAGGAAGCTCATTGAGTATAGAGGCTACCACAGTTGGGGTAGCAATCCCAGGAGCGATGATAAAAAAAAAAAAACAAAAAAACAAAAAAACAAAAACAAAAACAAAACAAAACAAAAAACTTGTGTTTGAAATCCCAAGAGAGATGATACTTGTGTTTTCATGGCGGTTGTTTGCTTGTCGTTGTTTTTTACTCTTTATGTCGCTTGTTTACGCAATGGTGGTTTTATTTTTAATTTCTGCGTTTTAAATGTGACTGCTGTTTTCCCAAATACCTGCTTGTCTGATCCAATTCATTTATGCATACTAAATTGCATTTAGTCACTGTCGGAACTAAACTTTTGGGTTGAAATTATTTCACTTTTCAAAAACTCATTAAAATTTTATTTATTTTTCATAAAATAAATAAATAAAAATAAGTTGGAAAACTTTAATTCCAATTGGTAAACCAAAAAGGACACTAACTGTCCTGATAATAAAGTTATTAAGCAACGTTTTAAAAACCAACCCCCTTAACAAAATTCTTGGCTTCATCACAATCCAAACACATAAATGATCATTTTCAGAAAAGAATCAAAATCTGTTATCTTAAATTTCATGTCTTATTAGTTGTTTATATAATAGTATCATGTCATATCATCCGAATTTTAAAATTTAATCTTATAAAAAATATTAATTATTAAAAATTATTAAATAAATTAATGAGTTTTCAAAAATCTGAGAAGAAGCCTTCAACATAGGAAAATGAAATAGTAAGACAAGATAAGTGACTCAATGGACCAAATGACCTACAGTTATTTACTTATTTGTCTTTAAATTTAAAAACAAAAAACAAAATTATCATTGTCCTTCTCAAAATGGGCCTTACGTGAATTCTGGGCCTATCCTTCATGAAGCAAAGAGCCATTTTTGAAGGACAAAATCTTGTGTACTGAACCGGGGAAAAATATCAGCTGGAGGTACCAGCTAAGAAGAACAATCCAGATTTTCCCTTTCTTCTTGTTTCGGATTCTTGTTTTCCTTTCCCTTATAAATAATATAAGATAACAAAAGTTCTTTTTTTTTTTTTTTTTTTTTCCAAATTTCATTATCTCATCATTGTTAAGTGTTCGCTTAGATCGTTAATTAGGGTTAAAATTTTTAAGTTGAATTTAATTGACCTTTTAAAAACTAGTTATAATTTTTATTGACTATTCAAAAAAAGAGACAAAAATCCAACAAAATAAAATAAAATTTCAGTTGAAGTTAAACTAATGTATGTCAAATCAAAGCCTAAGTTTACTGCAAGAAACACTTTTGAAGCAGATAAAGTCAATAACTTGAACAAAAAGGGAAATACCAAAAAAGGCTAAATATACTACCCAAAAATAGTTCATCTCTTCATACAATTGATAGATTAATAGGGGTAGAGATGGAAGAAACAAAAAAAAAAGTTTAAATTATATGTAGTTGACTGCTTTATGTTTTTTCATTTCTAGACATTCTACGAAGACTTCAAATGGTAACCAAGACCTAGAAAAACAAAGTTGAATTCAATATCATTTTTGGAACGGTCTTTTATCGGACATTACTACATACTGATATGTTTGATACATGTAACAATTAAAGTCCATGTATATTAACATTAGATGGATGCGTGACATGTGACACTCATATCAATATCGTTTAAAATTTGTTGTTTACAATAAATGGAAATTGAGACCTTAGAAAAAAAAAAAAGTACAATTTAAAAATCCTTTTTGGAACGGTCTTTTGTCAGATATTATCATACTAATCTGCTTGACACACTTAGTTATTTAAGTCAATCTATAGAACATTATGTTAATGCATTACGTAGCTGACATGAAATTGTAATTACCCATAAAGTTGCATTAAAATCAATTAATAAAAAGGAAAGACTAAGGCTCCGTTTGTTTCGTTGGTTCATTTCAAACTTTTCATCTCAGTTTTTGTCTTTTTCTGAAAAAATTTTTTGTCTTTTGTGAAAAAGTTTTTTGTCTTTTCTGAAAAGTCAACAAAAATTACTATTTAAACTTAAAATTTCAACTCAAATTGATAAACCAAATGGACCCTTAAATCCCCCTTTTTTTTAATAATAAATACGACCTCCTGTTTGTTTCACATGTCCATTTTTTTTGAAAGGGAGTTAAACAAAAAAAAAAAAAAAAGCAAAAAAGCATATTTTTCAATTTTTTTTTTCCTGTCATTTATCTCATTTTAAAAAAATAAAAATTATCTTATTTTTAAATTTATTTTATACAATATTTCTTTAAAATCTTCTTCAAATATTCATTCAATACATTATTTTTAATATAATCTCTTTTTCATTCCATTTTATTTTTAACGGGAAAATTTTTCACAAACTCAAATGTCATCTAATTATGAAAAATAAAATCAATTTCTTATCTAAAATAGGAAAAATTTTCTTTCCAAAACGAACGTGTGATCCAGATAGGGTAGACCTAGATATTAGATAGAACCTAGAAGGTCAAAAGATCCCATGAGATAATACAGTGTACTCTACCATATACGAACATGACTGGAGTTAGGCATAGGCTAGAGAGCGAGAAAGAAAGAGAGCCAGTCTCTGACGCTTAAATTCAGTTTGAGCCGTTCCTGACCGTACGATTTCGAACTCTGGAATGTAACCTTATACGTAGCCGACAAACGCCCTGTTGCGACAAAGACCGGTCTAGTTCTTTTTGGCAACTCTTCCGACTGGGCCCTACTATCCACTCACATCTCGCCACATGGCCTCCGAATCTAGGGACCAGAGTTAACCCCACCCAACACCGAGAGAGAGAGAGAGAGAGAGAGAGTGTCTGTGTGCATAGTTTGGTGTGCGCGACTTTCGAGGTTCTGAACGATTCATACCTGCACTCACTGGAACACGTCAAGCTGAAATTACGAAAATACCCCTCCATCAGAATCCTGATCCGACGGTGCTCAGACCCCCAGAGAAAGGAGAAAGTACTGATAATAATAACCTTATTATTTTTATTAAAACAATTATTTTAAAAAGGAGAGTACGTACAAAAAATCACTTAGGGGCGCGTGAAGATGATTGACGTGACTAAAGTACGATGAAAGGCTGATCGAGAGGGGCAGTCTCTCAGACGACAGCACCCGCGTAAAAGTCGAGGGCTCTCCGCATTTTGTTTAGACAGTGCCACTCTCCTCTGTGGGATTGTACGAGACGCGCCTGAGCTGTCGTTTTGAGCGGCGCCACGTGGGGAGCGTGGGTGGGAGGAGAGCAGTTGGGAGAAGTGAGGAAGAAGAAGTGAACAGTGGGGGAGGGGAAATGTGCAGGGTCGGTGGGGAAAGCCTGTGGGGAGATGGTTCAGAGAGAAATTGTGGGGGGAGTGGGCATTTTTTCGTTGCTAAAAATTTGATCACACAATTGAATTTGGCCTGACTCGCCATGTGGGGGTGGGATGTGGAAGTGGAAGTAAGTTTGGAATGGCAATTGGGTTTTTAATATGGCTTTGAATTTCGACTTTTTTCCTTCGTTTGATTTATCAGTTTGAGTTAGGAATTTTAAATTTTAATAGTAATTTTTATTGATTTTTTAAAAAATACAAAAAAAAATTTTCAGAAAAGATAAAAAACTTTTTCAAAAAAAGACAAAAACTGATATGAAAAGTCTGAGTTGAAATGGTGAACCAAACGTCCCTTTTACATGCTTAAAATGTCATGTAATCTCATTCCTTTTTTAAGGGTTTGTTTGAGGGGTGGTTTTTGAATTATATTTTGAATTGAAAATGATATGTAGTTTTAAAATATATTTTTAAGAGAATATCATCTTATTTAGACTTAAAATAATAAAGTCATTGATTTTTAAATTTTAAGTTGATTATAATCATTAGATGAAGTAAATAGTAAAAAATAATTTTAAGTTGAAAAAAATAAAATAAAATAAAATAAGTATTCTAAACTAGATGTCGTAGGACCCCAAAACCTAAAGACCTGTTTTGATGAGTTATTGAAATAGCATCATTTAGTTGCTCAATTATTGGAGCGAAACTATTTTAAAGTTTTATCATATCACAATAATTCAACTCAAATTGAAATATAAAGTTTCTCTTTTTAAAAATCCATATTAGACTTATATTTTTTACTTTTACACTATTCAAATGTTGTTTTTATCAAAAATTCTTTAAACACATATTTTATTTGAATACGCACAATTCTTATTCTATCTTTGAATGCAAACATTTAGTTTGAATAAATATTCAAATGTAATTTAGTATCTAAACATACCATAACTTTTCCTTATTAAAAAATTGAAAAATAAGTATGTTTAATTTATAAAATTTTAACATATCAAAATGAGTTTATAACTCGAAGTTTTTTTTTTTTTTAATGAATTTCACGATAAAGTATTAAAAAATATCATATCGTTAATAGGAACTTAGATAGTTTAGAATCAATATACATTTAATAATCAAGGCTTCTTTACTACGTGTTAAAAGAAAATAACTATGAATTGGTGAGGCGCACAAAAATTGAGTAGACCTCATAATAATATCTATAGATATAGGGATATCTCGTTCATACATAATGATGACCATCTTTTGTACTATCGATGAAGACAAAAACAAACCTCACGAATTTCATCAAGAATTAGGTCCTCCGATCGACCTAGCTACTGTACATTATGCATACGATTCAATCCTCATCGTACCGATAAAATATTTATATACATATACATATATATATATATATAACTTCATCTTCTGCTATCACAAATATTGACATTGTTGACGGTGAAAATTTACGTACAAAGTATATGGTACCGAAATTCTTGAAAAGCAATAGAATTTATAAAAGTTTATTACAATCTAAAAAATGACTACGTCGTGGGGGTTTAAATACATTGAGCAATAAATATGGTTGTAAATTGTTATTATCAAAATTAACTTAGAGTTTTAAAAGGCTTAATTGCTTATTTATAAGCTCCTACGAGATAATCCTTGTATAATATTTGAATTTGCTACAATACATTTGAATAAACTATAAGCATAATGCTGCATGTGCGTATCCCGAGAGCCTTGTACTTATCTTTTAGAATCAATATCTTTGAACTTCATACTTGCACGTGATTTTCCGTATTATGAATATTCAAACTCGCAATGGCTATCCGGTTCATTGATATATTTTTGTTTACTTTTCAGTCACTCATATCGCTCTCTCTCTCTCTCTCTCTCTGAGAAAATATTCCCGTTTTTATGATATGATAACCACAAAACATTGAAAAAAATGATTTTGCCAATGTATTGTGATGTTGAGAATTCATATGTCTTAGGGGTTGTTTGAAACACGGATTTGAGATGTAAAATTGATTGACTTTTTAAAAATTAATTATAATTTTTATTGATTTAAAAAATAAAAAAATAAAAACTGGGATGAAAACTTATATTTGAACATGTAATCCAAACCTATGTTTAATGGAGACGAGACTTCAATGCACTATATACAATGTATTAGAACTCTATGTGTGTGTGTATGTGTGGTATTAGCTGAAAGCTGTTTTAAAGTGTTACCACATTTGAAATTGCTTGGCATGAAATCAGGATTATTACTGTAGTCAGTGGCCGCATGTGGTACTGCCTTTATCAATATGCTATAGATATCATTTAACTTAAAATTTAAAAAAAAAAAAAAAAAACTGCGGATTTCAAATTCCATATTATTGTCAGTGACAAAATATGTTGTATGATGGGACGTTGTACATAAAATATATGGTGATATATCTAGCTACTGGCTAGGAAGTATTTTCTTTATAAAAAGGAGAATTGTATGATTGCATAAAAAAAAAAGAAAAGAAAAGAAAAGAAAGGAAAAGAAAAAAAAAAAAAAAAAAAAAAGAATGTATGGTCTATTATGTGCCAACCATTTCATGTTTTCAAAGCAAAAAAGGGAAAGAAAGATAGAAAAGAAAGATACATATTCTACTTGATGAGTAAGTCGGATAATCTTTGTGGCAATACTGTTATACAATCTAACATATCTTTCAACAGGAAAATTGTCCCTTTTTGGTCGCTTTTGGTCTTTAATAATGGAGTGCTCTATCGATATATAATGCATGTTCAAGGAAACGTTAGATATGACAAAAATCATATTAAAATTAATATATATCTAACCGATAATTTTTTATGCAAATCCGACGACATGAACTTTTCTAATAAAGTACCCTACACCAAAAATTGCACTCAGTCTTTTTTTTAGGCTAAACATGAAAAGGGAGAGGATCATCATGATTGTTAGCTACCCGCGGTGTTATGATTTTGCAGCGTGTTGCATCATTAATAAAGAGGATTACTCTCCACTTCTCGTTTAAAGGCTAATTAGCAAAAACACATCTGTTTTGTCCTTTGTTGGGATTATCAAAAGCAAACTTATGAAAAAGATTTTGTCCCTAAGATCACTGAGAATCAAATTCAACTGTTCTGCTAGATTCTTAAACAGCACTGCCCACTACGATGTTTGGCAAGTTAGTACACTTGGAAAGTAATTTATTTGGCAAATAATGCCAAATCCAACTTCGTACACAAACTAAAATATATTAACCTAATTGCAGAGCATGAATATGCTTTTTCTTCCTCTATAATTTGATTTACTGTTTGATAATTCTTAACAAAAAAATGAAACGTGTTCATAATATTCTTTAGTTCTCCGTTAAACAATATTAGTTTCTTATAATAAAAATATATGACTTAATCACCGACCGTTTGATCAATTGTTACGTGTAATACAGACGACAACCACATATATAATTGACACGATAACATTATATGAAAATGTGTTTTCTTTCTTTCGTTTCTTTCTTTGTTTTTTAAGTATACTATTTCAGGATTACACGTATATTTTTACTGTTTTGATTGAATATTCTTTTGTGGGTTGGTAAAAGGGGTTTTGATGGGTTTTTTGGGCAGGAGCCAGGGGGGGTTCATGACAGGAGGGTAAAATTTCCAGTCTTGGAATTCGATATAATTGAGGCTACGAAAGTGCATGGCCTAAGAAAAGAAAGATGCTCCAATTGTTGGGCCACACTGTTGCTCTTCTTTTGGCTAATTTCAACAAAGCATAAGTACACTTTAATCTTATGTCATCAACAAAATTATATATAATGAAGAATAAATAAAAGAAACTATTGGTTCTATTTTTCTATATATTTCTTTTCCACCCCCAAAACAACTTTAAGACAACTTTTCATCACCATATTTGGAACAACACTTACTTTCAACCTTCATTTATACATAGTAATATTTTCCCTTTTTCATACATTTAAAATTGTTTTTATTTTATTTTATTTAGTATTATCGTATGAATACTTACGCGGGACACATACATGTTTCACTAACTGCGTACATGATGATATTTTAAAACTTACTGATAAAAAAAAAAAAAAAGGAAGACTCATTTATATCTATATATATATATATGTTAAAAAGTTAGGATTTAAATTAATTTTATCTCAAGAAAGAGATTTGATCTTCTCTTTCTCCATCTTCCGATAGATTAAAATGAAAGAAATTAAAGGAAAAAAAAAAGATTATCAACTACTAAAGACATGTAATTATCACCATAAGCAGCAGAGGAACCGACATTCATAGGAATTAGTCAAAAGAGGCCGTAATAAGGATTGGTTTTAAGGTAAGAATTATTAGCAATGATTAAGAAAAACAACATGATATCGCTAGCATTATCAACATAATCTTATCCTAATTGTCCTGCGACCCTATAGCTATGTGGTGCACGTGGGCATTTTGAAATTATTTCATTCATCGCTCGTGGATTCTTGTAAAAAGGGTTCACTTTTCAAATGCTAATGAAATTCTAGTCTTCTATCGACTTACTCACTACTTCCGAGCAAAGACAAAGTATTACGAGGATTATTTAGCTGTAGTTATACGAGCCAAAGAATACTGATGGTGTTAAATATTATTCGCTAATAAAAGATGGATTAATATATAATCAGATACGTTCTGTTAAAAGTGATGTTCAGTATTGGTTGTGTCTCCAATTATTTTTCTGGTTATAAGTTACTGTTTCAAATTATTAATCTTATAAATTCTGTTATTTTTCTTTTGTTTAGTAATTTTGATTAACTATCGATCGTATGTAATCCCTACTGATAGAAAGTTATAACATAACCAAAACATTATTAAAAAGAAAACTTAGTCATGAAATGATTTCATTGCAATTTTTTTTATTTTAAATAAGAACAAATATTTCACAGTAGTTTATGGAACAAATGTGAACACCTGATTGGTAACGGTGGCTGGTACATTCTCATGCGCAATGATTTAAGGATATGTTTTTTGTTTTTACTTATTTCTCCATTAAACTTTTCAATTTATGATGACTTGATCTATAAATTTCTAAATTTGATAATTATCTTTCAAACTTTTTTAAATTATTACAATATATGTCATTTTACTTAGCTTCTCGTTATAATGATATTGGAATGTGCTTCTATGGAAAATCTCGTGTAAGAAATTTTGAAATCCAATTCAAATTCTAAGACCATATTCAATGTATTTATCTATATCAATGATATATTTGTTATAAAATAACTTGAAAATAACACTATCTTGTTTTCTACTATAATATGTAATAAATTTTTAATGTTATATCTACTTTTTACCACCATCATCATGTTTTGAACTCGTAAAAATGAACTTGTGGTATTTAATAATTTGAGAATAAAAATAGTGTAATGATTACATGAAAATATGAAAACTCCAACCAATAAAAATTTAATGTTAAATTTTGTATTAGTTATATGTTATGGAAAATTTGTAGCATAAAGTACAAATTAAGTTTACTATATAACAAATTTAACATAAGAAATAACACTTTATTTGAGAGCATGCAATTTTCTAACTCAAACATTAAAAATTATCACTAACAGAATAATTTAACATTATTTTGGAGATGTTCTAATGCAAGTTAACAAAATAGAGTATATTGTGAATATTTAAAAAGCTCATCTAGATTAAAAATATCAGAAAATAACTAATTATCAAAAGTTCAAAAGTTTGCATACTGCCAAAAACCATTTAATGATAGACATAAGCCACAATTTGTTTATGACTTTTTTCCTAAAATAATCGAAGGCCATGACTGACTGCCATTTAATGACATATTTATTAAAGGTGACTGGAAAATAGCAATGGCGAAGAAAGCCGTACAGTTAAGCATGCAGGTTACACTTTACAGAAAAGAGGAGCACGTATTTATTTTTATTATTTACGTGGTTTCCCAACTTGGTAACTTTTTATTTATTTATTTATTTATTTATTTAACCTCCCAACTCGATCGGTGACGTAGAAGTTGTTGCTGACCTATGAAAGTTTAAGTGGTAAATCTAGGACCAATGAAAAACCAAAATAGATTAAGCATCAGTTTGGTTCATCAGTTCAAACTATTAGTTTGAACTGATTTTTTTATCCTTTTTCAAAATATCTTTTCTGAAAAAGTTTTTTGTCTTTTCTTAACTTTAGCCTTGAACCAAAAAAAACTTTAAAAAAAAAAACAAAAAAACAAAAAACAAAAGGAAAAAATGAACGAAACAAAGCAAAAGAGATAAAAAAATAAAATTAAAACAAAGCCGAAAAGAGCTCCTGAGTTCTAGATAATAAAGGTGACTGTCTTTAAGCATGACTACTTTAATTTCCTAATGGCAATTAACTTTAATAGATGCGGACACATTTTTAACTCTTAATTATTTCTTCTTTTTTTATACGACAATTAAAAACAACGTGATAGTATCAAATGTTACAATTTGAACAGAAAAATCGTTCTCCTAAAAATAATACTATTCTTAGTATTGAATTTGACATAAGTGAAAAATCTAACACCAAATATAAATTATTCTGAAATTTAAAATTTTAACTTACATATTGTGATTTAAAAATAAAAACAAAATAAGATTTACCTTTTTGAGATCAAATATAGCATTGACATTAATTTCCTTGTTGAAATATGATCTTTTATGAGACTTATGTTATATTATAAATAACATTGGTTTTTATTTTTTGATCGTTAGGACCGTTTTTTGTTCTCTTTGATGAATGGCATATGTTAGTACCGTTGTTCTAAAAGTAAAATACTAAACATTAAGGCTTTAATTAATTAGCATAAATACACTTTGAATTTGATTAGCCACAACAACAAAAAAAAAAAAAAGAATTAATGAGCTATCATAAATAAATATATGATCTGCCATGAATTGTCGAAGCAAGTTGGCGTCCAAATAAACAAGGGGAGTGCTGACTGAATTGATCATTGTCATAAAGATAGAGCTTATTAAAAAAAAAAAAAAAAACATTTGTAATAAAGACATAAAAGAGGAAGCTTGGGAAAAAGAAGAAGAAAATGAAAAAGAGAGAAAAGGGTTTATTAGTGCGGTGGGTGGGACTGACGCAAAACGGCAAAAGGATAAAGCGAGTCCAAAAGGAAAAGAAATAAAACTGGATCCCCAATCCCACGCTCGTGGAATGGTTCGTGTCATTACACGCGTCCAATCAATACTAAGCACGTATTTCCTACGTCATTTCAAATCTAAAATTTTCATATCAATTTTATTTTTTCCTCAAAAATTAAGAGGGTGTTTGATGTTCCAATTTGGATTATAATTTACAATTTAATTTTTTATTTTTTACTGAAAATTCAATCTTAGTTTTACCATTCACACAGTTATATAACTCAAACTTTAAAAGTTTATAGCTTTACATATACAAGTCTAAATAAGATTTTTTTTAAAAGATAATGTAGAATTTTGAGACGGACGAAACAAGTTACAAATTGATATTTTTTTCTGAACACAATTTAAGTTTTTTCACTTTTTAACTTTAGCAATTCAAACGCATTACTAAACACACAATTCAATTTAAACCAAAATACTACAATTCAAACCTTAACACTAGACGTATGCTAACAAAATTGATAACTAGGGGAGTTTGGTCAAATGCTAACAAAATCTGAAAATTCAAAAAAATTTACTATTACAACTAAAATATTTCAACTCAAACTACACTAGTATTTTAAAAGTTAATTAACGACAATGTAAAAGTTTCACTCCTAACCAATACACCAAACGTATCATAAGAAATAAACTATAAATTAAAATTTTTGAAAATTTAGGTAAATTAATAGTTTTCAAACATAGTTTTTAAACATTTTCTTTAAATTAAGTGGAAGAAATTTATCAATGACTAATCATGATCAATTAATAATTGATGATAATTAATTAGCGATTGATCATAATCAGTTAATGTAAAATAAAATTAACATTAATCGATTAGTGATTAACCATGACTAATAGTCAATCATCATATTTTTTAAAAGATCGTTTCTTTGAACTTATAAAATTTCGAATATTTATTAAAGTAAACTTCTTTGAAAAATGTCATTATCCACGTATCTTAAAAAAATATTTTTTTCTTTTAATCTTTTTGGAAATAAATAGTGAATTAAAAAAAATCAAACGAATAGATGGTCCATTATGAAGTTGTTTTATTCATTTGAAGGGGATATTGATTAGATTTAGAACTTTAAAATGATTTGCAGTTGTAAAATTTACAAGACAGCTTGTGGAGGGAAAAAAAACGTTTAAAATAAAATAAACATTGACGTATCCTACCTAAAATTTTTTTGTCGTTTTCCTCCAACTATTCACATTTCGAAATATTTTCAAAAAACTCAAATTTTAAAAGTCTAAAACTTTATTGTTTTAAGTCAATATTAGATTATTTTTTTATAAATTACACATAATTTCGAGAGGAATGAAACAAGATCTATATTACTAATTTATTTCCCACCACACTTCAAGTTTTACACTTTTCACTCTAAACAATTCATTTTCACCATACGTTTATTTTCAAAACTCAAACAATCTCTAATATCTAAAACAACGTATCCAAAAGTGACCCCAAATGGGTCCTAATTAAACATTTTGTGTCTTAATATTTTACCAAAATTTGACAAAACAGAATATCATTGTCTCTTTTGTATTTTCTTTTAGTTTGTTAATATTAGAAAGCATAAATTATTATATAATTTGGTTTGTAATTTTTGATCACCTAAAAGATAAAGAATACCGGTAAATAAAAGACTTATAGGAAGGGACCTAGGCTTGACTAGTTAGATGCTGATCGTGGTAGAGCATGGCATAGCCCAATTATGTACACCACTTGCAATCCTTCAGCCTTTCAGCATTCGACTAGCTCTATAATAATTGAATGAATTTTAAGATGTATATTATTGATAACATGAATATCAACTACAATGACAGACAAATAATCTGAAACCACTTTATATTAGCGAACCGCCGATTTAATTCTCTCACGCAAAATTTGACTTTTTCCCACTTATTGATGTAGAAATCCAACTACAATGACAATCAACATTCAATTTTGACATTCTATAAATGCTTAAAGCATGCTAGATCATCAAGTTACTCAAACGTTTATATTAACAACAAACTCTAATTTAATTATATCACTCTTCATATCCATGTAGAGTTGAAGAGTTAAAGCATATTAGATTCATTTTCTTTCTAGAGTTCCAAGTGTTCATGATTGCTGGCGTGCTAAGGCTCTTGGTGTTTGGTAAGAAATAAAATTTGTCCATGTATCCAATCTACCTTATACAATTTTATAGGTCTTTAAATTCCTCCCCCTGAAGATCCATATGATTGATATAGCTTAGCAGATTGTATGGGTTCTTGCTTGTGTGAATATCAAAAAAACGGAAGCCACTATATCGAGTCCCAAATTGTTGGAGAGTGAGGACTTTGAATAGCTTATACAAATTCTCTTCTAATTCCTACTTTTGAAAGGTTTTGTTGTCGATTTATCTCGTGCGTGATTGATTTTTGCTTTCTTGAACGCTCTAGTGAGGCGCGTGGAGAGTGGGAATCCGGTTTCCATAAAGAAATAGAACCGTGGAAAGAGTCATTGCCAATGGGGCATTGAGTTGTAACCCGTTTTGTCCGGGCTATTGGCCTATCTTATGCCCACACCACCCCTATTCATCCCCCGTAGCCCTGTCCCCGCTTGTGCCTTTTTGATTCCTCGCAATTGATGGCTCTGATAAAGACCTACTCCTTTCCCCATTCCTGTTTCTTTTTTGTCCCGACTTTACTCCTTTCCCATTTTTACCTTTCTACCCTTTTCCCTCCCTATTTATTTGACCCCCCCTTTTTTTTTGGGACCTTTTCTTGACCCCTCCAATTTCCTAATTAGCAACTCTTTTTATCTCTTCATTATCTACAAATACATTACTGATGTGAGGAAAGGACCCAAATTTTAAAAAGAAATTTTAACGGTCTTGTTAGTGTTAAAATTAGTAGTGTATGTTGCTTATAACATTGTTTTACATGTATATTACTAATATGAAACGCTATCGTTAAAGGACCCAAAGTTTAAAAAGAAATTTTGACGAACTTGCTAATAATAAAATTAGTCATGTTACTTATAACATCGTTCTAATTATAATCAAAATTTAATATAGAATACAAAATTAATACAATTTAATATAAATCTTAATTGTTAGGACGCAAATTTTAAAAAGAAAATTTGACAAGCCTATAAATGATAAAATTAGTCGTGTATGCTGCTTATAACATCATTCTAATTATAATCAAAGTTTAATATAGTATATAAAATTAACACAATTTAATATAAATCTTGATTGCTTGGAATTAATCTCAAATACAATCTATAGTGGCATTGTCATATATATATATATATCCACAAACATATATATATATATATATATACATGTTAGCCTTTTTTTAGTCCTGCCCAGTGGCTAAAAGTGATTTTCACTTACTCTGTTCCTGCGACAAGTAAGCTATTTATGGCTTCAAATATTTATGGAGTTCAACGGTATATTTATGACTCTGACGTTGTAATTTTGATTTCATTTAATTATTGAATTGTCATTGCCTTTATTTTCTTTTATCATTTTTTTCTTCTATGAATATTTAACGAGAACTACGTCTTTTTTTTTTGTTTCAACTTAAATTTTTTATATCAATTTTTATTTTTATTTTCTAAAAAATCAATAAAAATTATAATTAATTTTTAAAAAATCAATCAATTTAAATTTAAAAATTTTAACTTCAATTGTTAAACCAAACTGACATTACAACTAATGAATCTGATACAATTCCACTTCTACCATACAAGTGGCCTAAAGAAAGTTTTATTGACCTAGCTACCTACGTAACTTCTATTTATGATCTCTTTTTGTGATGTCAATTTGAATTAATGTCGTTTCAATTATTTTGAAAAAAAAAAGGGAGAAAATCCTATAGAAAATTGTTTCAATTTCATACCTAATTTTCCTCGTCTCATAATATAATGCATTAATTTGTTGTTTTGTTAGATATAACATATGTTTGGTGTTAAGATTTGAATTGTAGAATTTTGATTTTCATTGATTATATGTTTATCGAGACGTTTGAATTTTTAGAGTTAAAAAGTGTAAAAACTTGAAATATATTTGAAAAAAAAAATCTATTACTAATATAGATTTTTTTTCATTTGTCTCGAAATTCTATAAAATTTAAAAAGAAAAAATATCTCATTTGGACCTGTCTATGAAAAGTTATAGACTTTTAAAGTTTAAGTTAAAAAATTATGTGAATAGTAAAACTGAAGGAAAAAAATAAAAATTAGATTATGATTTTAAGATTTGAATTGTGCGTGCAGATGCATACATAGTATGCATTGTATATATATGTGGATGTTGCATAGCTTTAGAGCTACAAAATAGGTTTATGTTGGATTAATTAATTCTTTTGCATATGGTAAAAAAGTGATACTCAAAAATATATAACGAATTAATATGATCGACAATAAATATATGAGTCAATAGTAGATAATAAAATATTTCTATAAGTTTGCAAATTACCAATTTCAACCTGAAAATAAATTATCTTTTAGCTAGAAAACACGTAAATAATTGTGCATGAAGCAGTGGCTGAAGTCATGTAAAGGAACAAACAAAGACAATAAAAGTATGTCGTTGACTTCAACTGCTAACCTAGTTTGACAGTGAAGCTATATATTTAATTAATGGCCTTTTCTTATGCTTGGAATTTTCAAACAAATGTACATCGAAATAAATTCTATATAGAATGTATTAAAAAAAAAAAAATTTGACACCTAACGCCTACACAAATTTTCTTGTTTCCAACGATAATATCGCAGATAGCTAGGTGGCTGTGAAAAGTGATTTATTATTATTATTATATATATTTACTGTTTAATCTTGAGGGTCAAACACACACACACACACATATATATATATATGTATATGTGTGTATGTATATATCACATAATGAGTGGCCTCATGACTAGATTTAAAACAAACGCAAAGCATATATATGTTCCCCAATGGGTCGGGCAAAATGGCTTTCGTTGTTCTTGCTTTTGCCCTAAGAATGCTTTTCTCATAATTATGAGAAACAAGAAACAACGTGCATATATAAATATATTATATATAAAGCTTTGGTGAACAAAGTATTTGGAGTTATTGATAGAAACATAGAAGATTGTCGCAAAGCAGCATTATAATTTTTATGACTTATTGGTCTTTAGGCTTTCAACTTGGCAAGTTGGCAATTGAATGAAGGCCTACCTTATTATTATTACCATGCTGAAATAGAGGTCATAATAATAGATTTGGCAACTAATTAAAAGGATGAGAAATATAACAACAAACAATTAACGAATATTTACAACTTCCAACCTTATTGTAGAGCACAAGAGTAGTGAATTTGAGAATAAAAACAAGAATTTTACCAACAATGTCCCCTTATTTTGATTGACAAAATAATTAATTATGTGAGCTCGTATAGAATAGATGTACGGAATTAAAAATTAAGATCACATCGTAATCAAAATTAAATTCAGCTAATTACAAAAGTTAATAACGGAAGAGTGTTTACAAATTCAAATCTTATGATAGGCTTGTAAATTTGAGAACGAAAACAAGAATTTTACCGACAATGTTACCACATTTTTTTTTATTGGCAATTTGATTAGTGTGAGCTCATATAAATTACATGATTAAAAATTCAGATAGAATATAATTAAAAAAAAATAAAAAAGAGCACGTATGTTCGAAGCAAAGTAGTTTTCCGGTAGGAAAAAGAAAAGTTTTTTGGTGAATGGGAATAAAAAATAACTCTAGGAAGTTACTTTCATTAGATGGCAAAATTTTGTTAATGAAAACCAAAGGTAAGAGGAAAATGTAGAAAGAATCTTCACCAGAAAAGGGTCTAAGCAAACAACTCCCGTGATGATTGCTGCAGCGGCAGATGGAAGTGACGAATCGTGTTTTCAGGAAAAAAAAAAAAAAAAAAAAAAAAAAAACAACAAAGTGGAGAGAAAAAGAAAAGCAAAAAGGAAAAAGGAAAAGCAAAGGAAATGAAAAAAAAAAAAAAAAAAAAAAAGCAAAGGAGAAAAAAAAAAGGCATTAGAAATAAAGCCCACCAAATTTACAAAAATTCCCCCACATAAATAATAGTTTTGGTGTCACAACCCACGACACAACGAAATAATAATAATAATAATAATAAAAACAAAATAATAATAAAAAAATAAAAGTAGAAAATAATGTAAAAAAATAATAATTGAAGAAGATTAATAAGGCAAGTAAGAGAGAGGGGATACGAGTGAGATTTGCGGGAGGAGAAGGGGACAGAATAGACATCCGCCCGGAAATACAGGGCGCCTCGTACAGGAGGACCAAACCCCATTTTCACTCTCTCTCTCTTATGTTGTTGTGTTTGTCTGATAATATTTTCCACGCAATACTCTATTTACAGCGGTTAATTGATTTTTAATGAATTTTTTAATTATTTATCTTTTCTACTCATAGTTACTTAATGATATTACATTTTTTAAATTTTATATAAAATTACAAATAAATCAATTAAGGGCTTGTTTGAAATAATGATTGGAGTTAAAAATTTTTTAAATTAAAATTAAAATGTGTTTTTTTTTATTGAAGTATGAATTAAAAATGAACTTGAGATATTAAAAATAATGTAAGAATTTAAAATGTATTTAGGCAAATATAAAATGAATCTTAATTTTTTCTCTCGTTATTCTGTTTTTACAATTAAAAAATATTTTATTTCAACTTAAAATAAAAAAAAAGTTACAGATTTTTAAGATTGAATTTTTGAAAAATGAAAAAAAAAAACGAGACATACAACTTGTTTGTAAAATTTTATATTAAAATATTGTTTCCAAACGACTCCTGTATATGACATGAGACCCTTTTAATATAAATAATATTATATTTACTATCTTCTTTTTTGCTAAAGATAATATTTATATATTTTTTGGTAGGTAAAGATATATAATTTATAATTATTTAACTATCAAAGCTACTATTCATACAGGATATACAGTAAACACACAACAAACTCTCTCTCTCTCTCTCTCTCTCTGGTCTTTGAACAGTCTTATACTTTATTTTAATATAAATATAAATATATTTTACTTTCTCACTTTCTATCTCTATCTGTCTGTCTTTCTCTTTCTCTTCTCTGCCACACATCACACCCAGCAGTTGCAGCATTTGCAGCAGAGGCTGCAGCACTGCAATGCTGCTGCTGCTGCTCAGCGTGAAAAAGGCAACCCCCCCAATAAACTAATATATATATATATATATCTTTATCTATATCTATAAAGAGAGAGGGAGATAAAGAAAAGAAAAAGTGAATCGAAAGATTAAAGAGAGAAAAGACAGAGAGAGAGATTAATTTCAGAGCCTGTTTGAGTACACTTATGTCTTTCTTTTTTTTTTCTCTTCTTTTTTGTTTTTGTTTTTGGGATTTTGATTTTTACTTTAATTAATAAATAAAAAAAAAAACTCACAAATGTCGTCAAAAGCTTTGATTTGATTTCTCTCTGGTTTCTCACGGAAAGGAGAAAAAAGAGAAGAAAATATTTTAGAGAGAGAGAGAGAGAGAAAAGAGAAGCAAGTAGTGCCTTTTTTTTTTTTTTAAAGAGAGAGAGAGAGAGAGAGGGAGACAGTTGGGGAGAGAGAGAAGGTGTGTTTCTTTTTAGTTAAAAAAAAAAATGCAAAAGGCGCAATTAAAATGCAGGCAATGAGCTCTCTCTCTTCTTCTACACTTCTATATCCATATATATATATCAATATATGTGTATATATAGATACATGTAATATATATGCAGATATATATAGATATATACTATCTCTACTTACTATTACAATCTCACTCCTACTGTTGTTTTTCATTTTCGTTTTTCACTTAATAACTCCTCCGCAATAACCGCTTAATCAAACTCTTCTTCTTCTTCTTCTTCGTCTTTTTATAAAGCAGAAGCTGAAGAAGCTGCTTCTACATTTCTCTCTGGAATCTCAGTAACAACCACCGCGGTTTTCGAGCTAAAGCTAGGGTTTTGATTCCGAATTCCATGGCGGGCCTCATCGATCTCAACACCACCGAGGACGACGAAGGCCGTCGTCCAATTCCTCCGCCTCCACGTCCTCCGCCTCGGCTGCGGCGGCGGTAGGTCTGGATTCGTCGCCTTCGCCGTCGCCGCCATCGTCGTCGACGACGTCGGTGTGCTTGGAGCTGTGGCACGCGTGCGCGGGGCCACTGATTTCACTGCCGAAGAAAGGAAGCGTGGTGGTGTACTTGCCTCAGGGACACTTGGAGCACGTCTCTGAATTCCCTGCTTCCTCTCTTTTTGATCTCCCTCCTCACCTCTTCTGTCGCGTTACTGATGTCAAGCTCCATGTAAGCTGCCCTTGAATTTTCTTTCGTTTGGTTTCCTAGAAAATTGGGACAAAAGCCAAGAATAGGTTTTTATTTTTTATTAATTTTTTTGGGGGACTGTTTTAGGCGGAGGAAGGCTCGGACGAGGTTTACGCACAGGTCTCGCTTGTTCCTGAGAACGAGGTGAGTGAGTGTTTTGAATTATTATTAAATTTGTGTTCTGTTTTCCACTTTCTGTTTGTTTGCCGAGAAAAATGCAGGAAAAGTAAAACATCATGATAACCTAAAAACTTGTATTTGTCATTCTTAGCACTGAAATAGGCGAGTTTTGTATTAAGCTGAGTTGAGGTTTGTGTGCGTTGATAGCAATTTGAGCAGAAATTGCGGGAAGGGGAAATTGATGCTGATGGTGAAGAGGAGGACATTGAAGCTTCTGTGAAGTCAACAACACCCCACATGTTCTGCAAGACCCTGACCGCTTCGGACACTAGCACTCATGGCGGTTTCTCCGTCCCTCGTCGCGCCGCTGAGGACTGCTTCCCTCCTCTGGTAATGGTCGTTCTAGTTCGTTGATTGTGTTGTTGCGCAATGCATTTTATTTGACTGGTGTTGCGGTTCTGTTTGGTGAAAACGTAAACTTCGACTAGTGTGTGCTGATTGTGGGGTGTTAACTACAGATTTTTTTTTGTTCCATATTGATCGATTGTTATCTTTAGGATTATAATCAACAAAGGCCTTCACAAGAGCTTGTGGCGAAAGATCTGCATGGCCTGGAATGGAGGTTCCGACATATCTACAGAGGTACAACTGAAGCCATGCCTTTTTACTGTGATTTATCTTTCCCAAAATTCATCATTATAATAGCAATTGTGAATTTGTGTTGTGTAAAAAAGTTTGAATCTTTACCTTTTGGTTCGAACAGGGCAACCGCGGAGGCATTTGCTCACCACGGGATGGAGTGCTTTCGTGAACAAGAAGAAGCTTGTCTCTGGCGATGCCGTGCTCTTTCTTAGGTATTGAATCATTACCTTCGAGAAACTTTGCAGGATCTCTTTTATGGTTCTCATGTTATATCCATTATAGGGGTGAAGATGGAGAACTGAGGTTAGGAATCCGAAGGGCAGCCCAAGTTAAAGGTTGTGCTACTTTTCCAACTCTGTATGGGCAGCAGTTGAATTTTAGCTCTCTCAAAGATGTAGTTAATTCTATATCTACGAGAAGTGCCTTCAACCTCTTCTACAATCCAAGGTACTATGCCATGCCGTTCATCTAATGTTTTCTTCAACTTGGTTTTAATATCTTCAACTTGATGTTAATGTATAGCCTTACACTATATGCTAATTTGTATTGCTGTAAGTCAATTTCGGCAGATAGAATGTCGGATCTGGTTGTTGCGGTGGTTTTACTTGTTTGACCTTTTTTACTGTTTAAGAACGATGATGTTAGAAAATCAATGGATGATCTAAGTTAGTACCTGTAGGCACAGTAATCTAGACAAACTGATTGTCATAGCGTTCTGATACTAGCTCTACACAATCTCCATGGTGTGCTGTCCTTTTTTATGAATGCTATTCATGCACTATAATAATGCATATGATGTTTTCATCACCTTGTTGTATTTGTGAGTGTTAAGGTCTTCTTGAAGATGTCGAGGATAAAGTTTATGTTCATGTATGATAGTATACTGTAGAGTTCTATCTGCTTGCTATTGTCATTTTCTAATGGTTAGCTTGTTCCATGTTTTACAATTTTTCACTAGAATCCAGTGTGGAGAGATTTGCTTTGTAAATCCTTTTTCTTTTTCTTTTTTTTTTTTTTTTTTTTTTTTTTTTCTGCTGACAAGAATGTTCCATGTCTATCTTGTAGAGCAAGCTCATCGGCATTTATCATACCTCTCCGGAAATTCTTGAAAAGCCTGGACCACCCGTTTTCCGTTGGCATGAGGTTTAAAATGCGTTTTGAAACAGAAGATGCAGCAGAGCGAAGGTTTGGCTCACACAAGTGTCATGTACTTTAGTCAATACAATGAGAAGTTGCTATTAATTTTTTCTTTTGGCAGATACACGGGACTAATAACTGGGATCAATGACATGGATCCTGTTAGATGGCCTGGTTCAAAGTGGCGATGTCTAGTGGTATGTACATGCTATGAAGTTGTTTATTTGCCCTGAGTATTTTGGTTTAAATTGTAAATAATTGAAACGTTTACATATGAGCTCTTAGCTATGGAAATTCTTACATGCTTTGCGTTATGATATGCATTTTCCTTTTATAAACATTTGCTTTGATGATTATATTCTATACGCATTCTTAGGCCCTAAAGGTTTTGGATCTTCGGATGCGATACATATGTTGTGTCTGTGAATAAAGATTAACAATACATGTTTTCAACCTTCTTCGTGGGCTAAATATCAATGTGAAAACGTGTCGGGTAAAATTTTGCAGGTAAGATGGGATGACATAGATTCCAACAGGCATGGTAGAGTTTCTCCTTGGGAAATTGTACCATCTGGTTCTGTTTCAAGTTCCACTAGCATTATGGCACCTGGTTTAAAGAGGACCAGGATTGGATTGACTTCGGCCAGAACAGAATTTCCAGTTCCTAGTATGGCCGCATAAACTCTCTCTCTCTCTCTCTCTCTCTCTCCAGAAGTCATAATCACTTTTGCAAGATATTTACTGTTCTTAACACTTCTTCCAACAGGTGGAATTGGTGCATCAGACTTTGGGGAATCTCGAAGGTTCCAGAAGGTCTTGCAAGGTCAAGAAATTTCGGGTTTTGAAACTCCTTTTGATGGTATAGGCATTCAGAGTCAGCATCCATCTGAAAAAAGGAGGGGCTTTCCTGGTTCGAATTGTACTGGGATTGCTGCAATGGGGAATAGTGTCAGAAACCTGCACGTGAATTCCGACAATATTACCTCTAATGGCATAGGCTTTGGTGAATCATTCAGATTCCATAAGGTCTTGCAAGGTCAAGAAATTCATCCAAGTTCACCGCGTGGAAGGATCCTGTCCTCTAATGAGGATAACGGTTATGGTGGCCTAGGAATCTTTGATCATCGCGTTCAGGTGCCAAGCTCTAGAACCGGGTGGTCTACTGTAATGCAGAGCAACACACCACATGTTAGCACATCTGCCCAATCCATACAAGTATCATCGCCGTCGTCCGTGTTGATGTTCCAGCAAGCAAATGCCATTTCGAAGTTCAATTCAATGCAGAACAATCGTAGTCAGGAGGAACAGAGAACAACAAAGCGTAGTTCGTATGTATCTGAGTCAAACGACAGAAAGTTCATGCCATTCTCATTCCCTGATCGTGGCATCGGATATGAAGATCATGAAGGCATCAAGTCCCTATATTTGTCGACCGACCGTAATCAACATGGGATTTCATGTCCTCTTACAGCTCGTCCAGCATTTAGGAGTGGTCAAGAGGTAGTTTCCTCATGCAAAAGTAGCTGTAGACTTTTTGGGTTCTCATTGACCGAGGAAAAGTGTCTTCCAAGTAAGGAGGCAAGCTCAACTCAAGTTGCATCTTCATTGAATCCTGGAGTTTCTTTGTTTCCTAACGGAGGGCAGTTTCATACAAAACCTCCTTTGATGACAAAGCCAGTTGGAAGCAATTGTACCAAAGTAAGTGACTTCTATGCTGTAAAAGATGTACTTTTCGATATTGCACTGTGGTAGAAATCTTTCGTCTGAAAAGAACTGCAGGTTTAGGCGCAGAGGATTGTTATAAAGAGAGTATTATTTATCTAATTTGCAAGTTGGGGGTGATTGTATATAATAGGAAATGGCTTTTGACTGGACTGGAGAAAGGATGGAGTATTGTTTGCGAGGATAGTGAGGCGATACAGTGCTCACCAGAAAGGATCGATGGCAGTAAGTCCTGATCTGTTTTAACTTCGATTATTTTGGATGTTTTTCTTGTTTGTATCAAGGAAGTTTAGGTTCTTGAGTAGTTGAGCCATTGTTACGAACCGGCTTAAAACCGTTGAACATTGTTTTGCAGGGACTAAAGTGCTGCTGTCGAGAGCTGTGTTACAGTGAAGATGTTTATCTAGGCACCCGAGGCGATGAAGACGACACCGATGCCTTGGGGATTGCCCGTAGTTGCTCGGAACATGTATGCACTCCATTTTAACTATAGGTTTTGAAAAAGGAAATGTAATTATACTCAAAGTAACTTGACATTATCCTTTTTTAACTTATTAGCTATGAAAAGTACAGTTCGTATGTGATGTGAGGTCCCTCATGGTTGTCCTTGTTTGAAAGAGGGCCTCGTTTCAAACTTATCCCACTACTCTCTTTTTGAAATTGCTTGTGGCAATTAGCAGACAATGGTCAAAATCAAATTCGTCCCCTATGCATGTTTCTTTCCTTTTTTTTTTTTTTTTGTTCGGAAGAAAAGGGATCAATGTGTCTTCACTCTTTCCTTTCAGATTCATTAGAGGAGTCTGATCACAGATGAAGTGAAGAGGATCTTTGCTCCCGACTCTTGAGAGTTTTTGATGTAGGTAGAATATATTCCAAAAATCTACGCTGATAGTCGGTATTGGTCACCCACATCAGTCACTCTCACCCATAAACCTGATATGTCGACGAGTAGAATTGAGAACCGACGGGGAAAAAATACCCACTCATAGTAGATGACTCAGGCCTAATTGGTTGAACTCCAGATGCGGGTGAGAGAAGCGAGTCATTTTCTTGCTCTGGTCACCAAATGATGTTGGTAGCTTACACCCAAAAACCTAGGCTGATAGGAGGTGTCCACATATGAGGTCTAGGTTCTAATAGTTAAGAATCAATGTAGGACATCATCCCTGCATTGGTTTCCCAGCGCAGTCTAATGTAAAGGGATAGACATTTTTACGTAGAATGACTCGAACCTTTGGATAGATAGAAATAAAAGCTCAAAGTAAGTTGTCCTCGGTGCCATCCATCACCACCGGTGGTCCCCTATGCATGAATTTGCTTTTCTAAAATTTTGGTTTTTTTAATCACAGAGTCCCACACTTCTAAAAGCCAAAAAAAAAAAAAAAAAAAAAGCAGTACTCCATCTTAGAGGGATTTGATATAAGGTATGGTTAGGAAAAAAAAAAAAAGACAGGTAATTTTGTGAGAAGGAATCACGTAAAGACCATTTGTCGTTAGTGGTCCTTGGAACCAACCGGACTATGTGACCACATGAGGAGAAACTTTGTTAAAGCTTCAAATTTCAACAAATTGTGACCAAAGTTCTGACTTTGTGATTCGCAGAGAAGAATTTTTGTACCGGGTATATTTTCTCCTTGTAACACGCATTGCCTGGAATCCCCATATAATAATGCTCTATGATTGGGACACACAAGCCTTCATAACACTGACCTACTGAATAATTGTTGTCTCCAACATTACTTCTTAGTTGAACCAAAATCTTCTTTCCCATGTCCAATTTCATATTGAATTTGGAGGAGCAGAGAGTGGGGGACCTCAGAAGAAACAGGGAATTTTTTTTTCTCTTTTTTTCAAGTCATTTTCTCGTGTAGGCGTTAAAGTGGGTTTCCAACTTTCCAGACCAACACTGATCCAATTAAATGCAAAATGGACGGTGAAAGAGAAATACAATGGACTGGTGTTTTTGTTGTTGTTGTTGTTTTTTTTTTTTTTTTTTTTTTTTTTTTTTTTTTGTGTAGAAAATAAAGCTAGGCGTGGCTATTACTGCAACATAATGCATTTTCCGCTTGAAACCAATTAACGTGATTGATTTCTTTCTTCAAAATTGCAATTATTTCAGGCTCGTACCTCGTTTTCTTGAACCAATCAACGAAAAAAAAAAAATAATAATAATAATAATACTCATGTGATTTACTGAGAAAAGCCGCGTACAAGGAGCAAAAGATATTGATGGCAATGTTGAACTTGTGTGGACGTCTCACTCCCTAAATCTTTTGTCACATTCATATTTCATGGGGTTTTAAAGGCCATGGTCCATTAATAATGTTCTATCCCCATTTCCTAAACGGACGCAACTAATCCTTCCAAAATTTAGAGGCGTGATCTAATCTTATCAATCACTCCGGTGGCCCATCTTTGTGTTACAAATGAGTCATGTGCTCCTGTTTCTTCGGTGTTCGGGACCACATAATCCTACTCTTGTGTTCAAGTGATGTCGGTTTTTTTTTTTTTTTTTTTTCTTTTGGGTGATTTGTAGGATTATTCTTTTAAAAAACACGTCTTTGGATTACTGCTTTAGCTAGAAAGTGTCAAGGGTTAAAGGGCAAAAAAACAAAAACATGTCTATTGTGTTACCCTTTAACGTTAGAGAAATGTTGTACAAAATATTGTCGGTGGTGGTTTGAAAGGGTTACTCCTATTTTATCTTCTAAATTTTAAAAACTCTCATTTTACCTTATGATTTTTGACTTCGGTCATATTTTACTTCTTTTATCAGATTTTCACTTAAAAGCAAAAAGAAAAATAGTGAAATTAGTCTTATTAAACCTATTCTATTTAGATTTCTGCTAAAAACAAATAGAAAAAGACCTCATGATTGTAATTAACTCATTTTTTTTTCCATTTTTATTGACTGAAATTCTAATAGAATTAGTAAAGTGAGATTAAATTCAAAATTCAAATAACAACGTGAGAGTTTTTTTAAGTTTAGGGGACAGAGTGAGAGTGATTCTAAAGTTCAAGACATAGATAATAATAAAATCTAATGTTCATTTACCTGATTTAATTAAAATATATAATGTTTCAAACCCCCGTTCTTAATTTCAAATTTTGTATACTTAATTATACACATAGACGACCAAAAAGAAAACCCCTCAGCCATGTTTACCGCGTAGACACCCCCGTGTCAATTGACGCCCAAACTTTCCTTTTCTTGCACACGGAATTCCCACAAAAAATATTGAAATGGTGGGCACAGATTTTTTTCTGATGTCCTTTTACAACCCTATTTCAATAGACACACCTCCTTCAGCTTACGATGACGTGGATATTCTAACTGTAAATTACCATTGTATCCTTTATAATTTTTTTATTTTTTATTTTTTGGGGAAAATGACCCTTTTTCCTCTTATTAATTGAAACCTATACCCTTTAGAGTTAGTCTTGTTGTTATATTGCGATTTTGATAAATATAGAGAGTAAGCAACGAACATTAACATAAATTAGGATCTCAATCCCCCGCCCAAAAAAAAAAAACAAAAACAAAAACAAAAACAAAAACAAAAAAAAAAAAACAAAACAAAACAAAAAACAAAAAATGGACCTTTATAATCTTGTGTGTCCATACTTGTTTATTTTCTTGTACAATTTTTTTTACTCTGAATGACAAAGAATTAGTCCTTGTTCTTAACTACTCCTTCTAGTACATGACAAGAGAAGCATTTTAACTTGCAATAAAATATTGTAGGAGTCTTCATTTCCAAAAAAGGGTCAAAGGAAATGTTCATAAAAAAAAATTAAAATATATATGTCACTCAAAAAAAAAAAAAAAAAAAAACACGAGTATGAGATTTTAACAATAATTTAATATGTATCTTGACAAACCTGTTAATAACAAATAAATAAATGAATAAAATAAACAGAAATATAATATGGCAGCATGCATTCAGAGACGTCCACAACGTTTACCGTTTTACAGAAAGAAGTCGGCTTGGGTGGTCTTATAGAATAACATGAATATGTTGAAGTATTGATGGGCTATATATAAATATATAAAAGATATATGTGCTTTTGTTGGATCCGATTTGACATTGATGGATCTGATTCTTGGAAGCCTCATCATGATCAGTTGAATTCCTCCGTCTGTTCATATATTTGCCTCTTTCAGACGTAAATTTATTATTATTATTATTATATAATAAGGCCCAAGAAGGGTCAAAAATGGCACACTAAATATTTTTCAAAGGAAAAAACTCCAAATGTCGGCTCCACATATATATATGTATCGCTAGCTCGTCCATATTGATATATGTTCCTCTATTTCCTTCCACATATCAAGCTTAAAGTATCAGAGAAGAGATTTTGAGGATAAATATAAGAATCTGCATATATGGCTGGGGAAGACGAAATAACACTTGAAACAACACCAACATGGGCTGTGGCAACTGTTTGCTTCATTTTGATTTTTGTCTCTATTCTTATTGAGCATCTTCTTCATCTCATAGCGAAGGTAATATATTTTCACCATTATATATAACACACACACTTACATATATATATATATATGTATGTATGTATATATATAAAACAAGGACAATTTTTCTCTTTCTCTCATTCTTTGTATGTGGATGCAGTATTTTACTAAGAAAAGAAGGAGGGCTCTCCTTCAAGCTCTTGACAAGACCAAATCCGGTGAGTTTACCAACTCTATTTATTTATTTATTTTTTTTAAAAAAAAAAGGAAAGAAAGAAAAATTAAGTTCTGGGGTAGTTAATTTATGATCTTTATTTGTCTCTCATGCATGCAGAATTGATGCTTTTGGGTTTCATTTCATTGTTGATAACCGTGAGCGAAAAGCAGATCGCAGAGATTTGCATCCCGAAAAGTGTGGGAGAAACTTTTCTTCCTTGTGGCAGCTTGAACTTAGATGAGGAAGAAGAGGAAACCAAGTGCGCTGAACAGGCAATTAAATTAATAAATCAATAACTACTAATTCTTGTTACCGTCATTTTTATATTAAAAATAATAATAATTAGAGTTTAATTCGATTACTGGATTCTAATTATTTGCTAATTTTTATCATTAATTAAATAGGGCACGGTTTCATTGATGTCAAGGAAGGGTGCTCAGCAGCTACAATACTTGATATTTGTGTTGGCAGTCTTCCATGTCTTCTCCTCCGTCCTCACTTTTGGTCTCGGCATGGCCAAGGTACTCTTTTTGTCATTAAACTTGACTTTTCTTTATTTTGAGTTGAAAATTGACGTGACTTTTTTTTTGGGGGGTCTATTTTTGTTGGGATATTTTCTTTTAATATATCTATATGAGCTAATTCCACGGTTTTTGTTAATTTTGAACTTTCATACACACATGTGACTATGTGAGGGAGGTTTTTTCATGAACATGGGGAAGTTGGAATTGGGCATTGACAAAATTGGCTTTTTTGTACTTGAGGGGAAAAGAAAACAAGAGGACAATTTGGCTTTTGTTTTGTTATACACACATACGCGTATTCATAAACGTGTGTATATATATACATATAAATGGTATTTCTATATCCTACTGAAAGTACTAGATTAAAAGCTAATAACTCTTATGTTCGAAGCTTAAATATACATATTTTTTCTCTTTAATAAGTAAAACTTATAAATCTCACACGGCTATTAAAAAAAAAAAAAAGAAAAAGAAAAAGGAAAAGTGACAATACTTTAATTTTAAATTTGCAGATGAGGAGATGGGAATCTTGGGAAGCAGAAACCAAAACATTGGAGTATCAATTTTCTAATGGTAAGCATTGAGGGCTAAGAATCTGGTCTAGTCTTGAGTGCAAGTACATTTTGTAAGAGCCTCCCCTTAATTATTTTAATTTAACTTTTGATGAAGAAAGGATAAAGATGGTATGAATGTGTCGAGGGACCTACATGTAAAGTTGATTTGCTACGTAAATAGGCAATTGATTTGCCATGCTACCTAAAACTTCATCGCTGGTCAAAATGGTCCTTAAACGAACCTATAATTATTAATTGTTGGCTGGCGACTTGGCTTACGTTGCAGAAAGTAGAGAGAATCATAGAACCATACTTTCACATTAAAAAAAAATAAATAAAAATAAAAAGGAGGGTCAAGCTTCAACAAGCTTCAAAAAAGAATATTTGGGACGCCAGTAAGGGTGGATGGGTGACAAAGAGTGATTTCTTTACTAGGTATCTTCTCTTCGTTCATTAGGATTTGAGTCTCATTATCTTCTGTTTAGGCTTCTGTTATAATTTTAGTTATTGATATTTGGGTTGGTAATGACAAGGTAAATTCTTCATGGACGATTAAGACAAACCAACAAGAAAAACTTGACTTTGTCATACTTAGGGAAGTGTTCTTACTTGTGGGGTTGAAAAACCTGAAAAGATAGGGCCACCACCAAATACTTTCCTTGATTTATATATTATAGAAAATAATATTTGGGAAAATATAATGCAAATAAAATTAGTTGAATTTGTTGGTTGCGACTGGTTGCAAGTATAATCTAGCGATAATTCCATTATAAAGTATAAAGTTCGAATTCTCTCATCTCAATTTAAAAAAAAAATTCTTTAGAAAATGATTTTTTTTTTCATGATTAAGTTAATTGTATCATTTTCATACAGTTGTTTTGTTTAACTACTTGTACATTTTTAGAAGGATAAAATAAAAATACTCCGATATACTGTACTATCCCTTTTCATCTAAAACTAACTATTAAGATAATATCAACAAATGATTCTTTATTTCTCTTCGTTTAGTACTGGTGAATTTTCTTTTCTTCAAATTTAATTAGATCTGGAAGTACTAATCTAGCTAATTATATGTATATCCGCATTAATTTACATCAGATCCGAGAAGGTTTAAGCTCATACATCAAACTTCATTTGGAAGGCGGCATTTGAAATGCTGGAGTGATCTTCCAATTCTCCTATGGCTGGTAATTATCAAATTTTAACGACGAAAAAAAATACTATTACCAACTTCTAAAGTACGTTTATTTTAGCCTGAGAAATTAGTTTAATAATATTGTTTTTGGCTCTGAGAATTGCCAGGTCAGTTTTCTTCGACAATTCTACCACTCCGTATCCAAAGTGGACTACTTGATTCTCAGACATGGATTCATTACGGTACTGTATATCAATTGCCACAACTTTATAAGTACTGTTCTACCTAAACTATACACATATACATATATATATTTTGTATATGAAGATTTCCTTAATTTAATATTGTTTCACTCTCGTTTAGGCCCATTTATCACAAGGAAATGAGTTTGATTTCCAAAAATATATAAAGAGGGCCCTGGAGAAGGATTTTGGTGTGGTTGTGGGGATAAGGTTAGCATGCCATACATATATACATACACACACACATATGTATAATGTACCATTCTATAAAATTGGAACAACAAAAAAAAATATTTAATTGATAAACTTCCTTTTTTATGATTATCTTTTTCTTGCAGTTGGTGGATCTGGATCTTCGCAATGCTGTTTTTATTTTTCAATGCACATGGTAATTAACACTGAATATTCCACAGATTTCCAACATAAAAAAAAAAAAAAAAAAAAGGTCTAACTCAGTAGTTTTCTATCTATCTATACTGATGACATCAATATTTGGCCAAATCTTGCAGCATTTCACAATTATCTATGGCTTCCCTTCATCCCATTAGTGGTAAGAAAACCAATTTTGATATGTATTTGATTCTGAACATACGGTTTGACAGGTTGATGACGTGACACATAAAATGACGGAACAAAATGGGGCGGTTTGGCAGTTTTTTTAATGTTTTGGTTTTGCAGATGCTTTTGGTGGTTGGGACGAAGTTGCAAGGCATCATAACAAAAATGAGCTTAGACAGCCAAGACAAATCTCAGGTTGTTAGAGGAACTTTCCTAGTGAGGCCTAGTGACCACTATTTCTGGTTCGACAGGCCCGAATTACTCCTCCATCTTATGCACTTCATATTGTTTCAGGTAATTCCTTAATCTTTTTGTTTCTCGAGCAAGAAAATTAAAGAAAATTTTGACTATAATATTTAATAAGTGAGCTCCGAATTAGAACCGTTCCTAAAAATACAACAAATTATTGCTACCAATTTGGTTACAAAATTGATCATATTCTGACGGGTGAAAATATGTAATATTGGTTTTTGCAGAATTCTTTTCAACTGGCATTCTTCACATGGACTTGGGTAAGAAATTCATTCTCAAATGTCGCTTTTAGTAATTAAATAATATCAAATTTTCACTACCAAATAAACTATATATTATTTACTAACTAGTGAGTCCCTGAAATTAAAAAAACAGTACAAATTTGGATTTAGATCATGCTTCCATGAAGAAACACATCACAACGTCGTTAGGCTGACCGTGGGTGTAATCATACAATTTCTCTGTGGCTACGTGACACTCCCTCTCTATGCTCTTGTCACACAGGTACTACTCCTCAACTGCAAAAACATATATCATTTAAAATTAATTAATTTGCTTTACTATCCTACTTGATTTTACAGTAATTGCAGTATATAGAATTTTGACGAAAAATAATTAAAATAATTTGTTATATGCAGTTATTTACTCCAAATATTTTAGAACCTGCTACTCACTTCTTTCTTCTTTGATTTTATATAGGTTAAATGTTTGCATGTGCGTGTGTGTGTGTGTGTGTTTTTTTTTTCCTTTTTGAAAAACTACCCTTTTATTTCTTCTGATTTAAAATATAGTTTCTCAATTTTTGAACTACATACAATAACCCAAGTTGTGTAATAACACAATACAATTATGACATGTTGTGCACCTACACATATACGTATATAAATGTACAAACAAGTTCAGCATATAATTGTATTCGTCAATTTTATAGTGTATTATATGATAAGTAAATAAAATAAATAAATTACAAATGAGATGTGTTGTATAATTATTTGTTGCATTGAAATTGCTTCCGACATGCAGATGGGAACATCAATGAGGAGAGCAGTGTTCACGGAGGGAGTTGTGCAAGGGTTGAAGAAATGGAGACGAAAAGCCAGGAAGAATCTGGCTTCTAGGAACAACAACGAGACAGAAGGACCACGACGTCCCTCATTTGATGCCCCCTCGTTTGATGCTTCCCTCGAAACTAATTCCCTCGGAACTTCGCCGTCTTTCGGTACTCTCGACGCCTCTTTCTCCATCGACGCCGACGATTCGGTTGCGGTTGAGATTATGGAGGAAGATGATGATCACAACATTAGAGAAATAATTGAAGAGTCATCAGAAGAGCGCCCTCAGAAGATCAGCTCGTTTAATGGTTTTCACGTGAGCAATAGATATAGTAAGAGCGAATAATTCTTAATTTTTTTGCTTCTTTTTTCTTTAAATTAAAAATAATAATAATAATTGTAGAGGCTGTACAGTTTTGCGATTGGTTATTTTTTAAGTCATGTGTATTGTTTGTACGTATGATATTAGCATAGAGGAAGTAGATATATATGATTTTGTACTCTAAATGAATATATGCAACTTAATTAAATTTGTTGATTGCAACTTTTATTTTATGAATAATATTCTTTGAGTGATTTTTTGGTTTTTTTATTTTTAATATCCAATTTTGTCATATTTAATTACTGACGTCTGCTAAACGATTCACCTTTTCCTTAGATACTGATCATTTGTGAAATAGAAGATATGCGCCAAGATCATGTACTTATAATGCGATCTAAACGTCTAAATAAATATCACAATATCACATGTATATATAACTTTTAGAAAGTTGTGAAGTCTAATTAATGTTTTATATAAAAATATCCTACGTGATAGTATGCAGATCAACCTTTGTAGTAACATCGCCAAGGGGTTAAAAGGGGGAGGGAAGCGCGTCCTCATATCAACTATCTTAGATTAGGAGAATCTTCTGCAAAAACAGTTTATTTAAGATAATCTTCAAATTAAGGTTGGAGCTAGAAATGTAAATCATTTTCCTTGTACAAGGTGAAGCCAATAATTTGTCGACCACGCATGCTTGACATGTAAACATATATATATATATATATATATATATATTATCTTCAGTCATGTACTTAATATTTCTTGGTACCATAAAGGCAGGGACGAAGTTGAGGAATATATTTATCATAGGTTCCTTAATTAACTTATTGCCTATAATTAGCTGGAAAACGAGAACATGATAGTTAGTGTTTAGCTTATATAGTGCTTACTTTTTCTTGCAAGTTGGTCTGCTAGTAAATTACATCCAGTTTTGCACATGTGATCATCAAACTTTAGATACCTAGTAAAGTATCGAAATTGACTTTTTAAAACTTATAAAAATATACACAGTAAAGATTATGTTTGATAAGTTAGTTATGCAGATCTTGCTTAATCAATTGGGTAAAAATATATATAATTATTGTCGTATATAGTTTGGTATCTAAATTTGAGAAACAAATTGGTACCTTCATATATCCCGTTACGCTTTCAAGTACGCTATTTGACAAAACGAATCCGCCAAGGATCCTATCTGTCTGCCTTTATTAGTGTTGATTTTGAAGGAATGTGAACTTTATCTTCCTTAAGAAAGGAATATAATCAATTTTGGCTGCAAGCAGATGACAACACATACAAATTATGTAATTATTATTGAATACTGTTGGTTTCAAAATAATGGGGCCTAATTAACTACCTTGATGTGATTCTCATGTTCAAGACCTTTTCCATTGATATCTATTTACAATATTTTTGCTTGTGAGGTCAAAGATTGCAGAGAGAAATTAAGTACTATTTTCTGTGAAAATAAAGATCTTAATTCTTAACTCTTCACGTTAAGCACAGTGATTTAGAAGAAAACCATGACTTTTATACATGTTGTTTCATATTGGTTTACCGATTAGAGATCTAGATGGAACACACAAATCGTGTGGTTTAAAATATATACGCAAATCTTCTAAATTAAAATCGTAAGAGCCTCTACGCGAGCCTTATTGAAAAGGCCCCTTACTCTTAGAACAAAGCAAGGAAGTGAGCATTGCATTATCGCATCCGTTGCTCGTTAGTGCTTTCTTTTTCAATAAAGACATTTAGACGTTACTAATAATAGAAAGAGCTTCTCTTTCTTATTTAGTAAAGTAGTATGAAAATTTGTTTCCTTTCTAGATTAAATAAGTATTTGGTTTCTCTTTTAGCCAAAAGCATATTATTACGTAGAAGAAAGTCCCTTTTTTCACCTTTTTTGTTTTTGTTTTTGTTTTTGTTTTTGTTTTTGTTTTCATTGTCTTTGCAGCAGAAAGGATAAAGAAAAAATGTACTCTTTCTTTTATCTTTTTTTCATTTTTTTTAGTGACATGTGATTTTAGAAATATCCATATTTATTAATTTGAAAGAAAACCTTTTAACTTTCGAATAATATGGGATCTAAAATCTCGAACCCCTTTCTGTCGATCCCAACGGGGTTAGGTAAAAAAGATTAATTGCGTGGTCATCATGAGTACTCGACTTTCTGGGGAGATTTCTTGGCCAACGGCCAGCTAATAGTTGTGTTGTTTTAGATGATTGATTTTCTCTTCAAATAGGAACGTCACAATTGAAAAAGTATACTTGCTCGGAGACATATCTAAATATCATGTAAAGACTTCAATAAAAGTATATTTGCTAATTAGTAAAGCGTAAACGTAAACGTAACTTGTTTATATGCATATACATATATATATATATATATATTTATATAATGCATGGACCAATTAATGAGCACCCAATTTGAACAGGGTAAGAATATAAAGAAGTAGCCATGGAACCGAAAGATCATAGCAAAACAGGGAAAAAGACTACCGAACACTGTGGATTTTTAATTATTCCGCCGCCCCCCGACGTTTCAACAGAAGGAATTAAGCGATAAGGATTGACAGGTAGATTTAAATATATCTTTTTTTTTTTTTTTTTTTTACTTAGGAATTCAAACCACATACTTTATATTAAAATTAAGTTTAACTTATTGTTAAACTATATCTGCAATTAGAAATATATATACTTTGAACCACTTAATAATGCAACAATAATTGAATTCACGAAGAGGCCATTTTGTACAGATAACATTACATAGGCATATCCGATGTTATATATAGACCCTTTTTAAATATATTACTAGTTGTTTACATTATTTGAATCTCGGAGCTCTTTCTTAATCCATCCCACAATATATATATATATATATCTATATATATCTATATATATTACATATTGTCCTTAACCATATACATTATTTTCATGTAACACATCCTTATTCAATTAATATATTATTTTCCTTGATTAAAATACTCCTTATTTATATTTGTTTCATCTTGGTTTTTGAAGGTCTTTCCTATAATCTTCATGCTTTCTATAAATTAGCCTTTTATGTCATTGGTATTTTAGAGAGTTTTGACTTCTGTGTTCGATTGAAAAGGGACGGACGAGTAGCTAGCTAGACCTTATATAATTACATGGTTACTTATTTATCTATATAATTTTTTTTGGCTAAAAAGAAGTTTGGGAAGAGGACAATCAACATTAATATATTTATTTCTACGTTATTAATTAAATTATTTTAGATATTGACAAAAATATTCACTAAAAGTCCTATCAACGGGCTTTATGTTACGTAGAGCAAATATTTTATTGAATGTACCACAAATAAAGATTCAAGTATTTGATCTGTTAGTTGGTTCCACCGAATGCTCCTATCTCTCGGCAAAGATCATGCGAGTGTGCAATTATGCTTCGGATGCTTTGCCATAGAATAGATCAACCCAGTTCCCGTTCTTTTCTACCGGCAAAAGTAGGTCACAGGTAAGAAGCCTTTCAATTTCTATAATTTCTAGACGTTCTGTACTTCTCGGCTCAAGCAAGAGCCACGGTGACTGAAACAACAAGAAAGCCACCTTAATCATTCAAGCAAGGAATTTGAGTAGGGATTATGAAAAGGCCCTTACTCGTTCAATTGATTGTTCTAAAGTCGAAATCGTTTCGTTAAGTTGAATTTGAAAGGTAGGTTTTGTCAGTGATTAAATGAAAAAGGGGAGTGGTTCGGGCCCACTCTTGAACTTTTAGGCCACCTCTATATAAAATATTTGATCCAACCCTTGCTTCTATGGCTACGGTTGAGAAGCATTTTGATAGTATTCTCGCCTTGACTTTATAGAGTGAGATCGAGACTTGTATCTAGCCTCGGATCCTTCAGCAACATCACAGCTAGCAGACCCACGTCCATTCGCGGTTACAATTCCAATGGATCCCGCCTAAAAGAAAAGTAGTTGATAGCCGATTGAGAGCAACCCAGTAAGCAGTAACAAGAAAATAAGTTTTTCTATTTAAAATCTTCATGATAACCATCTAACACTCAAACTTTATATCACAAATTAAGTCATTATAATCCTTTATCATGCCACCACACTAGTTTTAATTTTTGGTATATTTATTTCTCTCTGTGTGTATAATAGACATTTGGTATATGTATCGCGTGGAGAAAAAAAAATATATACACACACATACGCGAGCACGAACCAAAAACGGGCTGCGTGTGGGTCCGAAAACTAAAAACTTTTTTTTTTTTTTCGTTTTTCTTTTAAAACGAAAGCTAACAAGTTGGACAAACTGTATATCATCATCATGGCATGAATTAGCGGCTTCTTTATGCTATTTTGGACTACGCATTTTAACTTACCCGTGGGTTTGTTCCTCCCTCTTATATTCGTAGGCATGGACTTTGGACAACCTTTTGAATGTCTTCATGGACTTCTTGTGGAAAAATCACATTTTAGCATGCCAAACAAATATATATATATATGTGTGTGTGTGTATATATACACGTCTTCTTTGGCATGAAGCTTCTTTTTTGGTGCCATGAATTTAGTTTTTGCCTAGAAAACGACATTTTTTTTGACATGGTGGACGGACCGACCATTTTTTAGCAAGCAAATCTTCCACCGTTTCTTTTTATTGGTAATTTCTTCAACCAACACTTGTTCATGCTCAATCTTAATTTATTAGTCCAACCTCTCTCAATTCAAACTTTTTTTTTTAATTTAACAAAAATATATTAAAAAAAATTATCAATAGACATTCTATAGTGTAGTGTGTGACATTGAAAGTTGATTATAGGATTAGGATTTTTTATTGTACAAGATTACAAACCGATGAAATTAATACAATCAAAAATCTATAAAAATAGGTACAATAAAATCCTATTTGTAATTTTTTTTTTTTCAGATGTTATAGGTAGAATTCTCAAATAAAATAAGCAGAAAATTAAAACCCATCGTAGAATATTTCATAAAAATCTAATTATTTAAACACGAATATTTACCTATGGTGTGCAAAATTCAGGGTCATTGAATTCAATTGAAAAAAGGAAGAAAAAAAAAAATCAAGGTGAGTGGGCCCACGGATGAGATAAAACGTGTATTTGATTATCCATATTTGGATGAATATATCATATCATCATAATTAAGGGGCCACGCGCTGAGCACCACAAGATTTCTTCCTATATTCTTTGTCTTACCACTATAATGATATATATATATATATATATATACATTTTACGTCTTTTTGACTACTTTTGTAGCGAGGAAAACGTGAGAGTTTTAATTGGGCCTTCTACCACCACCACCTGCACGTCATGGATCGTCAGCGCGGGAAAACGACAGGATTTTGCAAACGTGGCTTAAAACGACAGCCTCATAGGGTGAGGAACACGTGGCGGAGATGCTGAGGTAAGCAAGGAGCAAAAGTAGAGGTGAGACGACGTCACTCATCGATATAAATGAGAGGGAGGTTACGTGTACACGAGGCACCGTCCCAGCTACCGAGCGGAGCGCCCCTACTTCGGCACGACTCTACCACCACTCATTTTTGCATGACCCATGACATCCTCTCCTTCCCTTTGTGGGCTTCACTTTATTTGATTTATATATATATATATATATATATAGTAAAAAGAGGATTATATTGATAAATGTTGCCATGTTTTGATAACCTCAAAGATGAATACTTTTCGCATGATGCATGAGTCTTTCACAAAGTGAATCATCTTATATATCTCGATCAAAATAATGAAAGCGATTCGAATCCAATTATTTTTAATGAAAGATGAGTATTCTATCAATTCACTTAAAATACACTCACTTTTTTTTTCTCTTTTTCTTTTTAAATAAAAATTATCTTTTCTCCAATTGTTTTAAATGATTTTATTTTTAATATAAAGTTTTATATAGCCTACAAAATTTGGACGGTGCCCAAAGGAATTTTCACGTCAATAAGACGTGTTTTTTTTTTTTTTTTTGGGTTAAATATAAGACGTGTAAGTGCTTGAAGGTTTTACTTAGGCCTCGTTTAGCTTTTGAATTCAAACTCAAAATTTTCATTTCAGTTTTTGTCTTTTTCTAAAAAAGTTTTTGTCTTTTCTGAAAAGTCAACAAAAATTTTTCTCAAATTTAAAATTTTTAATTCAAACTCATTCACGGACTCTAATTTCAAATGCCACTGTCATTTTTCTACCAAAAAAAAAAAAAATGGAACTGTCATTTTGTATCTCTCTCTCTTTAAAGAAAGGGTAGTTTAAAGAATCAATAAATATATACAGAGATTAGGTCGATATTAATTTAGCGCTCTTAACATTTATTCTAAATTTAATTTGTCACTAATTTATCCAAAAAAAAATATAAAGAAAATATTTAGATAATACTTGCACATGCGGCAGAAAATAAATTAAAAATAGAAATAAAAATGAATTAGCTAAGGTAACTACCTAAACAGTAAATAAAAGCCAAATTCATTGATTCGAAAAGACAACTCAGGCGATCTATTCCTGCTGAAAAAATGCAAGAATGTCTTAATAAAATCTTTAACTGGTAAAATTCAATCGCAAAAAACCCAAAAAAAAAAAAAAAACTTCATTTTTCATTTACTTTGATCAATTAGACAATTACAAGAAGGCACAGTTAGTGATGTAATTATGGAATTCTAATCTCAAAAAGAAATTTTATAATTACAAATTTAATCTAACGATAACATTACATCTAATTATATCATGAGGTGTAAAGATTGAATCCATCATCTTTAGTTTAAACAAATGGTGTAAGTTTGTACTTGAGCTAATATGGAAAAATTAGAGATATAAAAAATTTTTTTTGGGGTAATTTTAGCTAAGTTGGCCTCTCTTTTTAAGCTATTGGTGCAGCTTTGCTTTAGGAATTAGTGTCTGAATGATCAGTGGTAGTGATGCCATGTCCCCCTCCATTTCTTCTGTTTTTTAGTTATAGATTTCCATTATGAAAGCTTTTTCTCTAAATACGCGCGCGCGCACACACACGCAAAATCTCTATTACAGACAACTGTGGGGGGCCACTTGCTTATTTGATCTTTTTTTTTAAATTAATTTTAATATAGTAGGGTTTTTTTTTTTTAATTTTAATATAGTGGGTCTGTGTATAAATTAATCCTGACACCTTTTAAATATTTTAAGGAGATTTTATTTGTGCCCATAGTATTGATAAATATCTTTACAAAGTTAATAAAGATTTTTAATGTATTTTTACATTACAAAAAAATTATTTTAAAACCATTAAGTATGCTCATACCCCCACATATCTATAAATGAAAATAATTTTTGTTATAAAATAATTAAAAAAAACATACACCACATTAACCATAAATGGAACTATAAATTTTTTAAAAAATCATAAGAAACTGTTCTAAACTCTAAATTGCTCTTCATTAATTTTTTTTTAAAGAAATTTTTATAACTACATGAAAATTTTCAAAGGAGGTTTCAAGTGAAATAAAAATGAAAGAAAAATATCTCTTGAAACACCAACAACTATTGAAATATCTTTTTTTTTCTTTTTTAATTCATTAGTATTACGTGCTCTTTTTTTTTTTTTCTTTTTCTTTTAGTATTTGAAAATGATTCTCTATGGTTTTTTACATGATTATTCTTTTTGTTTATTTTTTTCTTTGTTATGTTTGTTTACACGATTCTATACTTAAGTATTTTTTTTAATGCATTATGATATTTCTTTATTTTTGATTTAGACATTTCAGTTTTTCTTCTTCAATATTTCCTCTCCTTTTTTTTAGAGATATTTTATGTTTTCTTTTTGAGAATAAAAATACATCTTTCTTCTCTTATTTAGATTAGTTAATTTATTTTTAGCAAAAAAAATAAATTAAAAATAAAAGTAGGTGTATGAGAGGGCTAAATATAGTATTATATAAAAAGTATCTGTAAAAAGATAGATTTACTATGTTTATATTATGAAACATTTATTAAATGAGAATATTTATCAATATTATGGGTGCAAATAATATAACCACTCATATTTTATTGGGCAAATTATTTAGATTTTAAGAGATAAAATGTTTTATTGAAGGGAAATTGTAACAAATAGCAAATTTCATATGTACTTTTGAAATTGATATCATATTTTTTAAAAGATGATAAATTATCGCATATATTTTCGAGAAAGTACTGAAAATCCTTGGATTTCTTCCTAGAAAATAACATAATTTTGGTTAATTTTTAATGATAAATTTATGTGCATAGTTTCATATTAGAAATGAGAAAGAGAGAGGACGGGTGAGAGAGAGAAAGAGTGAGATTGAGAGGAGGAAGGATAAGGGATTTTATTTTATATTATGTGGTCATAGATTTGATTATGTTGTTTTTTATTATATTTAAAATTTTACGCTATAATTTACTTTTACTCTCTTAAAAAATGTTATTTTGCCTTTTCTCTCTTTATTAGAAACATAAACGTTAGTGATCCCTAATGGCTTGACCTGAAAAATTTTTTTTGGCCTCCCTGTTAATAAATCTTAGCTCCATCACTGATCAAGTTATCATATTTGCCCATGAACATGCATATACTAGTTAGTGTTTACCAACATAAAACTTCTACACCCACGGGAATGGATGGCCTGATAAGATTGGGTGATTTTACTTGCTTCTCCTCTTCGTTCGCCTAGGTTCGACTCTCATTGTCTCCCTTTAGACCTCGCTCAAGTTTCGGTTATTGAAATATTGATTTGGTGATGGCAGGATAAATTCCAGATGGTATAAAGAACATGTCTCCCTTTCATATCTAGGAAAATTGATTCTTACCTGTGGAACTGAAAACTTGTAAATGATGGGACTAATTTCAGATCCTTCTTATTCACAAAAAAAAAAAAAAAGTATATTTTTTTATTTAATTTATTTTTCAAATGTTTGGAGTCAAACCCGCACTTATTTTCAATCCCCTTCTTTCTTTTAATTTGTTAATAATATTCAATTTTCTCATATGCTTTATGTGCTTCCAGTTGTTAGACTACCAGTGATCAGACAATCAAGATTATAAACTATGAAATTGAAAATTCACTATAAACATTAAAATTGATATTTTGAGAGTTCTGCACCAACAAAATTCTCTTTTCAAAAAAGAGTAATATACCATAAATCATGCCTCTTCTGCTCTTCATTGGAAAATCTTTCTCAGAATTTGACAATAATAATAATTTAAGTAGTGTGAGGTACACCTATTTCAAATATCTAATAATTTTTGAATATCAACTCATATCACAGTAAATTATTGTTATTTTTTTAAATTTAACTTGTTTGTTAAAAAATATCATGTTTTTTAATAATAAAAATTACAATTAAAGTTGTTAGCTCTAAGGGAACGTTTGGTTCGTTAGCTCAGTTCTAATTAAAATGTACTTTTTCATCTCAATTTTTGTCTTTTTTTGAAAAAATTTTTATCTTTTTCTAAAAAATTTTTTGTCTTTTCTGATAAATTTTTAACTCAAATTTAAAATTTTCAAATTCAACTAACGAACCACACGAAGCCTAATATTATTTTAATAATTTTACGAGGCCGCTTTTACAAAATATTCCAATTTCCAGAAAGGCAAAAAACGACAAAGCGCAATATGGGGGTAACTTGGAATTTGCCTCCTCAAACGCGGGTGACGTAGAACTCGTCACCCCCATAGTATCTGTGACGTACAAGAGTGCGTAACTGCCGTTGACGTTAGAGTCTTCTCCTCCTTCCCTCAATATATTACCTTTCCCTCCATTCATTCTCTCCTCCCTCATCCTCCTCCTCCCATTTTCTCTCCCTCTCTCCCCTTTCTCTCTCTAAAAAAAACCATTTCTCACTACTTCCATTACCATGCAACATGCAATCCCGTACCAAACATGGGTCCCGGGCCGCCCCGCCGGCGAGCCGAGACCTCCGGCTAGCGACTTGGTGGCCGGCGCCGGCGCCGTGAGGGCGACGGTATCAGAGAATGCGGTGGTGGTGTTCGGGCGCCCCGACTGCTGCATGTGTCACGTCCTGAAGCGGCTGCTGCTCGGCCACGGAGTAAATCCGCCGGTCTTCGAGGTTGACGAGGACGGCGAGGCCGCCGTCGCCGAGGAGTTGTCGAAGATTAGTTGTAATAATAACAATAACAGTACTACTGACAAAAACGGCGGTGTCGTCGACGGCGAAAAGACCGGTGGTGAAGTTAGAGAGGGGAAGGTTCAGTTTCCGGTGGTGTTCGTCGGCGGGAAGGTGTTTGGTGGATTGGAAAGAGTGATGGCCACCCATATCTCCGGTGAATTGGTGCCCATACTCAAGGAAGCTGGAGCTTTATGGCTTTGATTAATATCTCTATACTACTTGTTACAACAATATATATATTTTCCTTTTTATCTTCTTTTTTTTTTTTTTTTTTGCTTTTTTCCTTTTTTGATTTTCATTTTTTGTAATTCTGAGCTCGTGTTCCTTTTCAAGAAATTTTTTTTGAAACAGAGGAATGCAGTGAAATCCAAATTGTCCTTCGTTTTTACTAGATATATTGCTCGTTTGGAATTCTACTCATAATTTTAAATAATAAATTAACTTTTATAAGCGAAAATGATGTAGAAAAAAAATTTGAAAAATACATTAAAACCAGATGTTAAATGAAAACTATTTGGAGCATATAATAAGAACATGGGAGTGTTTTGGGGTAAGTTTAACTCAAGTTAAACAGTATTTTTTTAATTTTTTTCTGAAATTTTTTTTTATTTTTTTGGAAAAGTCAACAAAAATTACTATTGAAACTTAAAAATCTTAAACTACAACAAAAATTACTATTAAAACTTAAAAATCTTAAACTAAACTCATTCACCAAATATTTCCGTAGTCTATTTTTTAATTTGATTTTTCTTTCTTAGGGTGTTTTTCTTTTGGGGGAATTGATTGATCACTATCAAGAAAATTGGTTTTTTAACAGAATAAATATTCCATCAACCATTTTCAAAAAAAAAAAAAAAAATCCATCTACTATTTTGCCGGCAGCCTTATTATTTTATTCATATATATATGATATATACATACACACGCACATACATATTAGATGGACAAATCAAATTATTTGTATGGACTAGTATTCATTTATGCGCTGTAACTGGATGGGGCCCGAGAGCATGTATATTGGCTTTCGTAAGCCGACTGTAGTTTTGGACCAAACAACATTAATGCTCATGACTTATGGGTTCCACGACCTTAAATCTCGATGATCCGTACCGCCACTCACAATCGGCTTTTCCTATACTAAAATTCTTCAGATCAAATGCTCAGGATGTCGTCATTGATGTGTCGTCGTAATAATGTCTCTCACTATTTTCCTTTTAAGATATTTTCGGGTTCCATATTCGATGATCTTCATACAAAAAGTCTTATTTGGAAAATGCACTGCACAGCACTAGACTTGTGATGGTTTATGCAAATGACTTCTTCTAGAAACTGTAGGGGATGGCATGGAATAGCACCATTGATCCATTTCTTATATTGGGTATTATTGTCTTGTTCTGACCTATAATTACAAGAGAATTTCAGAAAAAGAAAGGAAAAAAAAAAAAAAAAAAAAAAAAAGAAACTTACATGTTTTCTGGGGGAAGAAAAAACCTGCAATTTTTTTTTTTTTTTTTAACTTGAGGTTGGGATATTAAAGTTTTAAACATTAAAAATTTAATAAATGTTAAAAATTACAGCCAAACTAACTTTCGTGAAGAAAAAAGGCACACGTTCCGTTCGTGCATATATTAAAATTGACCATAAATGTATATACCTGTAATGTACTGCAGGCAAGTTTTCCAGGAATTAAAAAAAAAAAAAAAAAAACGAGGAAGTTAACGCGGTTTTCAAAGCTTGAACAGAGTATAAAACTAATGAAGAATAAATATCCGGTGATTTTGCCGTCCACAGGACACAGTGTTCCTTGAAAACGTGTTGGTGGAATATCAACTAAAAATCACTCACTCAAATATTATTTGACCGACAGACAAGTTATAATTAAATCTTTGATTAGCTAAAGAAGCTAAATTCTAATAAAATGGAAGAAAACAAGTTATTAAAACGAAACCTCAAGCGTACGGAAAGTCTAAACTAACCAGTTGGAAATGGTCGCACTCGCATCGCATGCATGGATTGACTCGATAGTACTTTTTATCAAACTGCAGAAATAAAATATATAAATATTAAGGTCACCATTTATAGCTGGAGTACTTTTTTTTTTTTTTTTTTTAATTTGGTTATTGAACAATAAATCTTAATACAATCTACACGGGTGAAAATATCGTTAGATTATATTATTTTCACTGGAGACCAATACCTTTTATAGTTGAAGCACATTTTTTTATTTTAAAATTTGGTAACAGTAAATCTTAACGCGGTGAATTGACATGAAATGATCATTAGATTACGTTTTGCAATCACCGATGTCAATAATTTAGCTGGAAACATGATGGATGTGTGAGTGTGTGTGTATATATATGCCCAAATCACCAAAAAGTTACCTATTAAAAAATGCCCATATGGTATGTGTTTGGTTTTTTTTTTTTTTTAAATAATTTTTTTTCTTTTCTAGACTCAAATATTGTGTGTTTTGGTCAGTAACATACATATGTGTCGAATTGATCATTCGGAAATAAAACAAAACTAGGTGACCCTGTTGCTCTAACATGGCCAGCAAAGCACTAAATAGACAAAGAAATGAAAAATTGTTTGCATCCCACGAAAGCTAAAGACCTCATAATATGGTTTTTATTTTTATTTTTATTTTTTTTCCTTTTCAAATTGATTTTAATTTTAGTCAAAAGATTTGAGGTCGTCCTTGTCATTCATTGGACTATCTCTGAAGACTCCGAAAATGATGAGATCACGGGATGGAGACTATGCAGATTCCAGCTAGCTAATTCCACATCCTAATAAGTCCCCACTCCAATTTTATTATTATCAATAATTTGACGAGTCAATAACTAATCTCCCTTTCTTCCTCTTCACCAAAAGCCATTTTGGAAGCCTTCCATAACATTATGGAGCTACATGAATTCCTTGGAGCACTTGGTAATGCCATATCCTCCACATGGTTGATAGTGACTTTTAATCATTTTCGTTTGTGTTGATAAAGATGCTTAGATCACCATTTACTGCAATGATTGAGGTCTTTCCTAGCAAATTTTTTGTATATTCCAATAAGTAACGCTATCATTATTTTTTTTTGGACTAATCGAAGAAAGATTAGTTATTATCGGTGACAGTAACATGACGGTACGTGATGATTATTTTATGTCTCTCTTCTTCTATAGTGATTTGATCATTTACTTTCATGCTTAGTTTTTTGAAATAATGAGATTATCTAACTGACGTGCATGAACCTTTAGATAAAAGTATATACTGATTCCCTTTCTATTCTATATTATATGCATTGCTTAGTTAATTAAAGAAAGATCAGTTATCATTGATGATAGTAGTAACATAGCGGTAAAAGTATCATTGTTTCATGTTCCCTCTTTTTACCGGCAGTAGTTCGATTATTTGCTTCAACGTTTATTTATTTATTTATTTATTTTTAATTATGAGATTATGTGATTGATGTGCATGAATTTAAGATAGTTGATTAAAGCTGCATGCACTGAATCCCTTTTCTATTCCATATATCCTATGTTATCCGGCCAATGTCTCATTTCTTCTATAGATTGATCAAACAATGACAAAATTCGTTGTTGCCTTTTGGTCATTTTAGGAACACCATAAAAGCATAGTTACATTATTTTAATATTGCAAGTAATCGAGTTTAACCTAATCCTATACGGATCATCTTACATTTATATTAAATATAATTATTTTGCAGCCTTGTGAGTACAATTCCATTTTTTGCGTCCTCTGGATCATCAAAAGTGCTTCCAAGTCAAACCCATGTAAGTGTCATTTTCTTTGTAAGTAAATGGCCGGCAAGGCTAGGTGAGACGATAAGAATATATATATATATATATATATCTCTAGCCACTCCCATCTGCACTCCTACATTCCACTACCTATATATAATCATCGGAAGATGGAAAAATTAGTTGGATAATTACGAAATTTCAGCTAAAAAGTTCGAGGTGATTAATTGACAACATCCCCAGATGTTAGTTTCCTAGTCGAGTGGGTGATCAGATAATACTTACGGATAAACATTTATTTATTTTTTTAACAACAGATAACAGAAATATATATATATATATCTATATAAAAGATCCATCTTTGATCGCTATACCTTATAATAGAATTAAATACAATTCACTTATTCTAAATTAAATTTTTTCAACTTATTTTTGTTCTTTTCTGAAAAGTCAACAAAAATTTTAACTAGTTTTTAAAATATCAAATAACTTAAATTAGAAACTTTAATTCCGTAGATCAAACGCTAGCGGAATTATTATTAGATTGTAACCGCACTCTACATTATGTATATGACAAAATTGTTTACATATGAGAGAGATAAGAATCTACACTATTAGTTAATGAACATTTTTTTGGGAAGAGGATAAGGATGAGGTTGGTAAAGTTGACCAATCATATGTTCCATTCGCATCCCTATTTAGTTAGTCTAAGTTATTTTGAGTACCAAAATATATTAATTATATATCTTCAGAACATCATCTGTATATAATATTCTATGCCAAATACACATATAGTAGTACTATAGCCTTTTAAGAATTTAGTATTAAAATGTTGTTGAGTCGATCGGTTTTACATAGTTTATATATTGTTTCATAAATCACAGCTCAAACTACCGTAATTGTTAATTTGGAACATTTTGTTGACTATATAATTATATTCATTAAATCCTATAGAGATCCTCTAGTCAATTTCCTAATTTGGAGACACAAATCAAAATTGAGAAGATGTCTAGCTATATGAACATACTGGATATTACTGCACGTCCAAGTCTCATCCTTGTGTCAATCTTATCTTTTTTGTCTATACTGCTTCTTTTTTCATTTTTAAACTCGATTTTGTTTAATTATTTTTTCTCTTTAAAATGTAAAATATATCTCATTAATAATCTCTTTTTAATATATGCCATGTTTAAATTAACGCTTTCGTTGCAAAAGTTTCGTTGGAGTTTTGTATCATATTTTGTGTGTGGTAAGTTTTTTCACCGGACGAGCTTCTTCTTCTCTTTTTCCCCCTCCACCATCTTGTTCTTCAAAAAGACAACCATAAATTTTATGGAGGTTTTTATTTTTCTGATTGAAAATAGCTACAAAAACTGTTTGAGTTTTACTGATGGCGGCGTCGCTTTGGTGGATCGAGCTCAAGAGTCAAAGGACCTTAGAAGATTTTGCTTAACTACCAGATCATCATAATGTAGGAATTTCGGAGTTTAAGTTAGAAATTGCGAGAAACAAATGAAGGAACAAGCAAATCTTTTTGAAATTTATGAAAAATTTGTTGAACTAAGCGCTGGTTAATGATCAGTTTTCGTTTAGTTTGAGGGAAAAAGGATCATGCGTTGTGAAATGATCCATGATCTTTACGAATATGATTCTTCAAATATCAAGTATATATGAAGTGTTTTAACCAAAAAAAATGTATGAAGTGTTGGCTGTGCTTGATTCTTTTGTGAAATTAAAAGTTTTTTTTTTTTTCTTTCTTTCTTTCTTTTTTTTGTTTTGGCAAATTTCTAATTTTGAAATTTCATCGAATGTTTATTGCTCTGTTGAATAAGAACATGCAAATGTAGAACTTTTTTTTTTTTCTTAAATAAGAATTAGTGAAACATAAATATATATTTCAAAATACATTAAGAGAAGCTTTTGGCTACATCTTACACTTCTCCTCATCTCATTCTTCTTCTTCTTCTTCTTCTATTATTACTTGTGGTTGTTGTAAGGATGACAATGAAATTTTTATGAGATAAGACGAGAAATAGAATTCTGGGTGTCACTTCGTGAAATTGTGAGTAGAAAGAAAAACGCCACGTAGAATTCCACTACATATCTAACCACTCTACGTCTCCTTCCAAGTCAATTTCCTCGACTCCTAATCTCAAACAATCTCTGGGACCCAATTTTCAAAGCCCATCAACCTTACAGCCAGGAGACCGGGCAAAGGGACTCGACCTTTCTTTAAATCCACCATAACTTCCGCTTCCAAACCCAGCCTTCCCGTTCGACCGCAGCCTCCTCAGCCCCACTGCACCCCGACACGCCTCGTCCACCGCCAGCCCATTCACCACTTCCGCCGACACCGGCGCCGGCTTCCTCCTCCGATCACCGTCGACATCGCCATCGTGCTCCGCCGAGCGTGGAACATCTACTTGTGGGGGTGGTGTTAGACGGACAAGAGGACGAGGTCGGTGATGCCGGCGAGAGGAGTAAGACGGCCAAGCACGCGCGGATGGCGCGGCGGGCATCAGTGTTGGTTGGGGGATGATTTGTCGTTTTCCGTCCTTTAGCCTCGGCAGTTAAAGGAAAGCCAGCTAATTTATGTAATTCAGAAAAAAAAACAAAGGACAAAACTGGAAAAGAAAGATTGACAAAAGGTTGGAAGCAACTTAGCAATATACAATGAATGTTGGGCACGTGCATTCACGCCCAAGGCATTTATTTATTTATTTAAAAAAAAGTTAGAATCCGTTTAGAGAATGAGTTTGAATTGAAAATTTTAAGTTTTATTAGTAATTTTTGTTAGAAAATCTTTTCAGAAAAGATAGAAAATCTTTTCAGAAAAAGACAAAAATTGAGATGAAAATTTTGAATTTGAACTCACGAAACAAACGAGATATTAGTGTAGACTTATCAAATAACAATAACATAGAGTGTAATTTATTGGAAGCTTTATTACCAAAAAAAAAAAAAAAAGTTAATTAGAAGCATTAAAACAATTAAAATGAAGACTTTATAATGATCGTTCAAATTTTCGTAGAGCATTCCTTGCTCATGCCCAACTTTTTTTTGTTGTATAAGTTGTTTCTGTTCGAATATGTACTACGCATTTATAACCACAAAACAATTATAACAGTATTTATGTATTAATCAGAAAACAATTTACATGACAGAAGACTGTGTCTGTATAGTAGCTAGTGTGGCTAATAATTAATAGCGAAACTATCATATAGCATACATGTATTGTTTTTGAGAAATGATTGATTAAACATAACCTATCAACTGTTATGTCTGTAGTACTCGTATAAATCAACAAATGAAGATTTGTCATGATTGGTGAAAATATATGTTAATGACCTTTTTTTTTTTTATTTTTTTATTATCAATAACCTAAATCAAGACATGTGTGATTAACAACTCTACATTGTGAGGAGTTAACCACCACTCTTATCCTTTAACGATTATAGAATCAAGACTCAGGACATGTTTGGTTGATAGCTCATTTTAAACTAAATTGTATTTTTTTCATCATGTTTTTTGTCTTTTTCTGAAAAAATTTTTTGTCTTTTTTGTAAAATTATTATTTACCAAACACCCTCTTACTTGTTTGGTAAATAGTAATTTTAAACTAAACACTCTCTTACTTGTTGTGTATAATACATACATACAAATATATATATATATATATATATATGACAATGGCTACCATTCTCTTCCTTTTAACAATAATCCAAATAGAGAGAGATTGTAATTAGCTTAGAGGACACTAAGACATTCTGTTATTCGAATCATATAATCTTCTATTTCTATTTTTGTAAATCTGGGAGCCTATTAGATAATTAAAATTTTATCCAAGTTTTTTTAGGCAGTAAGTAAGGAAATTGTTCTTCATTCCAAAAACAAGTTTTGGAAAAAGTCCCTGATTATGCAAGATATTCAAATGGTCCATGGACTAATCTCATGCAGTGTCACCAATACACCTCAAAACACTCCTTCAACTTTTTTCCCTTTCTTCATATAAAATAAAGAAAAAAGTCAAGACAAGGAAGAAGAAAGAAGCAGAGTTTAATGACAAAATTACAAACCCAGCCGGTGCAAGGTAAACAAACAGGGGAAAAATGATAGTAATGATATTGGCTGGTGTAGTATATCTTCAGAACCAGATAGATTATTTATGTATACGTTGACATTTTGAGATTGGTTGGTGCATATATATATATATATATGTGTGTGTGTGGATAAAATCTAGACGAACAGAAAAATTAGGCATGGTATTTAGGGTTGGCAATTCGTGTCGCGTGTCGGATTCGTGTCATGTTAGAGCCGTATCGAATTTTTTCTTCCCCAATCTGAACACGATCCGTGACATGAAAACGATCGAAATGCGACACGAACCCATATGACACGACATATATATCGCGACACGAAATACCCGTGACAGGAAATATGACCCGAAATTCATGTTTACCCGAAATGACACTGACCCGAAATTTGGGTTGGACTAAATTGACACAATCAACAGAAAATTTGTGTTGTTTTCGATTCGTTATCGTGTCGGCATAGTACTTCATAATTTTAACACTTTTTTTTTCTTTTTTTTCTTTTGAAGGCACTTTATCATTTTTACCTTTGATATGGTGACAGGTAAAAACTTTTACAACAAGATGTACAAAACAATTGTTAAAAATGAGGCACAGCCACACAGGTGGCTAAAGCCACAAAAAAAAAAAAAAAAAGAAAAAAAAAGGCCGATACGTGTTGAGAATCTACACATGGTTTTGGATTTCCAAATATAAACCTTTATTTTGGTTGAAATGAAAAAATAGTGTCGAAATAAAGGATTGACAAAAGCTCGACAAGAGACTTGGTAATATATAACAGATAGAAATAAACATATAAATACATATATATATTTATATATATAATAGTAGGAGTTATAGTGTCGAAAAAACAAAGCAACACTGGTACTAAAAAAAATGTTGTGGAACAAACCCTTGGATCTTGTGGTACTATTTTCTCCACCCGTTTTGTGCATCTCATTTGGAATATTAATATTATATAGATATTGTAGATATTTAATGAACCTCAAAATCTGATCTCCGATGACTCTCAAAAAGCCCTTGAACATTTCATACTGATATTAATCTTCTCACAATTCTCTTTCCCAACAGCTCATTTCCCGAACCCTTAACTTGATACACTTTCTCTCACATTCTAATTTTTTCCCTCTCTTTGAATTTTGAAAATTAAGAATTGAAACTCCATATTTTATAATGAAATTAAATGTGTATATTATAAATGTATTATGCCTGCAATCAATTTTCCTCTTAATACAACATACTAAAAAAGTAAAATTCTTTTTCAATTTTCTGAAAAGTAAAAATACACTTTACTAGTTTTAAGGGGAAAGAAGTAATTTTTGCTAATGGAGTTTCAGTACCCAACAAATTAAGGATCTGTTTGGTGAATGAGTTTGAGTTAAAAATTTATGTTGACTTTTTAGAAAAGATAAAAAAATTTTCAGAAAAAGACAAAAATTTTTTCAAAAAAAAAAATTGATATAAAAATTTTAAATTTAAACTCGCGAACCAAACGAGGTCTAAATCAATTCCAAGTGGGGGGGAACGCGGATCATCATCATCATCATCAATGCAATAGGCCTTTTTCCCAATTGTCTGCTTGCTACTGCGGTCAAGTACTCGTAGTACTTATGCAACGTATGTGTTTGGATTCTACATGCCATGTAACAATCTTTTAGTGCTAACACACACACACATATATATATATATGAACATGTATGATCGGTAAAATATATATCATATATTATATTGTGTATTATAGATATTTATTTGTTGGACCACAACTCCATTATATGTTTGTACAATATATAAATGTACACACACTAATTTGTCAATTATAAAGTTTAGTGCTTTGATATGCCCCTTTGCTTGATACCATGCACTCCCTGCCAATTCAAAGATTGTGGTGTGACATAATATAAATTCTCAGACGTGAAAATGTATAACTCCCATTACCATATAAAACTTTATTAGCGCTTGTTTTCACTGGGCTTGTACTTTCTTTCCCACGTAAGCTATAACCTTGCATTTTGTGAGTGAGAAGTGAGAACTAGCTAGCCCACCCATTTATATAATACACATAGAAATAGTCCTCGTTTGGTTTACCATTTCAACTCAAAATTTTCATATCAGTTTTTATCTTTTTCTGAAAAAGTTTTTTGTTTTTTCTGAAAATGTTTTTTGTCTTTTCTGAAAAATCAACAAAAATTACTATTAAAATTTAAAATTTCTAACTCAAACTGGTAAACCAAACGAAGTCATAGTCTTAAATTCAGTATCTAATGGTATTCAGTGAACTTCAATTAATATGATTATGAATATGAACTTGGGCTAGTGGAAATGTAAATTCATGTAAAAAGAAATGTAGTTAAAGTGAATGTGAATTCCATTTATTTTATATTTTTTTTGTACGAATTCACATTTTCAGTAACTGAAGTTCACATGTCAGATTTTCTTTTATATAAATTCATATTTTTAATAACTGAAGTTCATATATCAAATACCATTAGGTATTGGATTTAGAATTTTGTGTATATATAAATTTTTGTTGCAAATATACACATCTGTATTGGTGCATATGTAGGGCCCGTTTGGTGAATAAGTTTGAGTTGAAATTTTTAACTTTGAATAATAATATTGGTGCATTTAAGTTTAAACTTCAAGTTTAAACTTTGACACCAAACAAGCCCGTCCACTACACACATTGATTTGGCTCCCGATACATGCCTTATTCTCTCTCTTGTTGTTTTTAGTGATCTAAACTTTCACGTACGTAAGCAATTACGTAATCGGGCTGTGGAACAGTTCTTGGGAAAAGGATGTGTGCTTTATCTCATCACGTATAAAAAAGAAAAAAAAACTTTACGTCATAATAACTCCTTTCAACCAAAGGCTGGGCTGCACACAACTTGTAAATTATAGCATTGATCAATATATATATACACATACTTCAAAACACACATACTTCAAAATACATACCAGTTTTGAAGTATGTGTATTATACGTGCGTAATTAATCCATTGTATTTTTAGATATGTTAATGTAAAATATATACGACTACAGTAATGCCAATAAAAATGAAAAATGAGAGACCCAAAGTAGTAATGAGAAAATGACTTGTAACTATGAAGTTATAAGGTATCATACTTTGAAGATTACAAAATAACAAAAAAGGCTTCAAAGCTAAAGATAGGAGAGAAGGAGTGGAGTCTAGTGCTGACCGTCATCCGCTCTAGTCGAGTCAGCCATTTAAGATGCTATTCATGGCGAGTCCTTGAGAGAATGAATTAGTGTAATAGATGACAGCCGGACATTTTGGAAGGATTGATGATGCATGGTCATGGAAGGTACATTAAAAACATGGTGCGGAAACGAATTTACAATATAGGACGTGGGAGTCAAAGCTTCCACGACAGTTTTCATAAATGGTCGTGGAATCCTCGGATATATATAGGACCAATTTGAAATCAATGCTCCCTATATAAATATATATATATATATATTGTAAAGTATGTACTTTTATTAAAAGTTAAAACATCTTCTTTGTAACATTTTTAAGCTACTGAATATCACTTTTTTAGTTACAACCTGTGTGATTGATATGTACTTAGCTTTAAACTTTTATTGTATCTTAAACAAGGTATTTTAGTCAGACATTTTTTGATATGACAACTTTTTTCCTTTACTTAAATTCTTGTGATTAAAAGTTTTAGTTATGTTGAAATATAGTAACTAAAAATGTTGTACTTAAAGTTATTGTCATTATTTCTATTACTGTTGTTGGTGCAAAAACTACACATAATATTGGGGTCCATGTACAATTTTTCTCTTTTATGCATGTTCTTGTTTTTACTTTGTATTGTTTTCGGTTTCTGGTTGTTTATTTATGTTTAGCAACTTTTTGGGGGAAAAGAGTTTTCAAGGGCTGCATAGTTGGGCAGAGGACATGTGGATTCATGCGTTGCTTAGTCCATAATTCTAATTCCAAATTCCAAATTTCCAGGGGAAAAAGGACTAGTAATTGCAATTTCAGGAAATTATTCAATTTAATGGGGATTCGCGGGGTAGGGAATGCAATTAATCGAGAAATATATCTCATTACATATTTCATTATGAAAGGGGCCTAGTATCCAAACATTATCGGAATTAATGATATTGTCATCTATATCTATATCAATATATATATATATATAGTTTAGGCAAAAGAATATCAATATATATATTGCTTCTGAGATTGATGGAGTCTTACTGATCAAGCTTTGAAGGAGCATGGATTTGTTTTCCCTTCTCGTTGTCGTTTTTGTTGCCCTGCTGAAGAAAATATGCGACATTTATTTCTCACTTGCCCTCTTGCTGCTGGTCTCTTGGGATGCGGTGGCTTCGGCTTTGGTCATCGTATCATGGTCAATGGTACCGTTTTGGATCTTTGGCGAAATGCTATGAAAGTATCTTTTGGGTCTCAGCTGCAAGGTCTTTGGCGAGCTTCCATTGTTTCTGTTTTTTGGGTGATTTGGTACTTTCGAAATCGTGCTACCTTTGATGACAGGATTCCATATTTTGCTGACGCATTGGCTTTCGAAAGGGTGCTTTGCTATATCCCTTGGCATTGGGTTTGCTTTTGAAGCGGAATTAGCTGCTGCAATTCATGCGATTGAATGTGTTTGGACTTTTAATTGCAGGAAATTGTGGTTGGAGTGATTCCACTTATATTGTGTCACTTCTTCATTCTAAATCTTGTAAAGTTCCTTGACGTTAGGGACCGGTTTGGCTTCGTTGTTTAAGTCATCTTTCTCAAATAAAGTTTGTAGTCTCAGACATTTATCAAGAAGGAAATAGAGTTTCAGATTCCTTGGCGTCTCGTGCTCCAAGTATCGTTTCTCCTACTTGGTGGTGGTTGGCCCCTGATTTTAACTCCTCCTTTATTGCAAATGATGTTAGTAGTAGACCACGCTTATTTCTTTTTCCCTATGGGGTTGTTATATAGCAAGCGTAGACATGTTTTTTCCCTTGCTAGGTTTTTCTTATTGGGTTTTACTAGTAAGATTTTTAATGAGGTCTATCATAGATTCTAACTTTCAAAGGTATAGTTTCGGTTATATCTTGTGGCGTCAGGCTTTGTTCTACTTCCCATATGCATTTACTTTTTAATTGCTTTTACTTTTGTGGATGGTTTGTTTCATGTCGGATTAGAATTATTATTATTTTTCTTTATTTTTAATAAAATATTGGAGAAAGATAATGATGAGAGTGTTAAGGAGGTGTCAACCTAGTTAAGATGTCCCAGTATATTTATTGATTTTTGTCCCTAACAATCTTAAGGAAAAAAAAAAAAAAGGAGCTAAGGATTAACAATTAAGAATTGAGGAAAAGAAGTCGGTCTTGCACTTATTTGATTAAAACTACCATTAGACCATTCAAATGTGTAATATTTAGTATTCAGCTAAAAAATGAGTAACATTTAGCAGAATAGGTGCCTAGAAATCTTTTGAACTGAGAAAATTTTCATCCCAATGAGAAACTTTGAATAACTTCAAGCACCTTAAAACAATAAAGCAAAAAAAAAAAAAAAAAAAAAAGAAGAAAAGAAAAGAACAAAGAAAAATAACATTCGTCTTGTGGCCCCCAAAATTTTTCGATTGTTTGCTTAGCTCATTGTTCTATAATTCTGTAGAAACTTGAAAGTTGAAGCTTGCGTTTGGTTTACCGGTTGGAATTAAATTTTTTGAATTAGAGTTGTTTGACCTTTGAAAAGCTAGTAAAAATTTATGTTAATTTTCAGAACTGGATAAAAATGAGTTAGAAAAATCTAGTTTGAAATAGAGTTCAACGCAAAAAGATTACTGGGCCAGAGTTCCTTTCTCATACGACTATTTAGGTAGGTAATCTAGTCAAGTCTACGAGCGACATGTCCCAATGTTGGCTTGATGACCAAGGAGCTGCGAGTTCCATTAACTTTTCATTCGCAAAAAGGACTTAACCAACCATTTCACATACCTTATTCTCGTTATGACTTAATCACATTTTGATTTTTAACTTTAAAACATCTTAAAACGTGTTCCTGGTCTATTATTTAATCCCAAATTAGTCCATCCGTCCATAAATCGTTTAGATTTTGATGAAACATGGACGTGAGTGCCATGTAAGTGGTTGTTGAAATACTAAGAGCATAACTACGACACTTAAATAAGTGTTAATTCGGAAGCAAAACCGTAGATATTTGAACCTGATGATATTGTCATTACTCTGGCTAGCACCTGACTACCACTAAGTGTTTATAATCTTCCTTGGCCCTAATTAGAAGGTTATTATTACTTGTCATTTATAGTAATTTATAGTCTGTTCACACGTGACTCCGATATTGTGGTGTCTATTTTAACTACTATTAGTAATTGACAAGCACTTGGTATTTTGCCAATATTTTCAAGTACATCCGTAAGAAATCAATGGTTTCACAATAGATTACTGTGAATTCCATTGCAGGGTACGATAGTTGTGTCAAATTTTACACATTCATGACAAGGTACAGTCCTTTAGTATGATGATTGGATCAGTAGCTAGAGAAACTAGTGTTGTTGGTACGCTACCACCGGTATCCTGCCACAATACTGTTAACACTAGTAAATACATTTTTAACATTCCAAATTTGTTAATATAGTGTTTTTTTTTTTTTTTTTTTGTAAGAATTTTGTTTTTGATAATTTGTGTTTGGTGAATGAGTTTAGTTTAAGATTTTTAAGTTTCAATAATAATTTTTCAGAAAAGACAAAAACCTTTTTTAGAAAAGATAAAAAATTTTTTCAGAAAAAAACAAAAATCATGATGAAAAAAATACAATTTAATTTAAAATGAATTTTTTGCCAAACAAGCCCTTAAAATCAATCCAAGTTAGGCTTGAAAAGAAAATTTTAACACTAAACTTAAATTTTTATAAGAGAAAATAAGAGAAAATTAGGTAGAGAACCATATTTTGAGTACTTGATTATAATTTTATCTACTATAAAATTAAATTTGATAATTTTTGATAAAATTATTAGCTTTAATGTTATAGTGAGCATAAGTATAAGAAGATGTCAAATTTATGACATTCTTGTATAAAACCAAGAAAATAATGTAGAAAACTTTTAAACAAAACTAAGGCTAAGTTTGGCAACCATTTCATTCCAAACTTATTTCAAACTTTTTTTATCTTTTTCCTAAAAAGTTTTTGTCTTTTTCCTAAAAATTTTTTTATCTTTTCTGAAAATTCAAAAAAATTTACTATTACAATTAAAATATTTACTATTAGAACAGTCTCAAAACAGTGATCCAAACGAGCTAAATTTCGCCGTGAGCGGTTCAGTTCGCAGTTGGGTCCAAAAATCATAGAGCCCACCTCGGCTCACTTGTCATGGCCGTGTCCACCAAGATGGGCCTGTTTTGACGAAGGTTATATATCACTCCCCTTGGCAATTTGACCGACCAAAAGCCAACATTATATAACCGGCCAGAATATTTAGCTTTATAACCACGCCGTTGCACCGATGTAGAAAGAAGTCAGTGTACTCAAAATTACCATTCAACCCTTCCCTCAACAGAGTTTTCCTCTCACGTCTCAGCAACAAAATGGTAATTTCAGGACTGTCCTTCCCTTCTCGGTTCAGTATATAGTAGCGGTCCCTTTTCCCTCGCCAATTTTAAACCCCCTTCTCTTCCTTCTTCTCTCCACTCTGTCCGAGAGCTGGAAAGGGGAAGAAACTGAAGAGAAAGAAATTTGGAGGCTAAGAAATATATATTAAAAAAAAAAATCGGAACGAAGAAGACGAAGAAGAACACGAAGAGGTGAAAAAAGATGATGAAATTCTTCCGAGGAAAGGACAATTTCTCCGATTCCTCGCCGCAATCGGTGTCTCCGACGTCCTCGTCGTCGTCTCCGTCGGCGGCTCCGGCGACCGGGCCGGCGAGGCCGATTCGGCTAGTCTACTGCGACGAGAAGGGGAAGTTTCGGATGGATCCGGAGTCTGTTGCCACTCTCCAGCTCGTCAAGGGGCCGATCGGCGTGGTTTCCGTCTGCGGCCGCGCTCGCCAGGGCAAGAGCTTCATTCTCAATCAGGTCTGAATCTCTGCCTTTTTCTTCTGTGGCTAATGTTGACTGAATTTGGTGAGAAGTTCTTGTTTTTATGCGCGTAATTTACGTGTGGATTGATTTTTAGGGTTTGTCATTTTGGGAATTGCGATAAATTTGGTCTTTAGAGTGGCTTTTTTCAGTTGAATTGGCGATTCTTGTATTACGTTCTAGAGAAATGGAAGTGGTTCTAGTGTGTGAGCTTTAGAGTTCTGTGTTGATTAGAAATGTGTTAAATGTGGGAGATCTCATGGCATAAGGGGATACTGAGAACCAAAAATTTTGTAGCTTGTGGGACTTTGTGACTCTATAGGCACTAGCTGAAGCGTTTTGCCTGGTTAGTTAATATCACACAATTGTACATGGCGAAAAGGGGGCGATAAGGTGCCACGGATGACAAAGAACGTGGATAGGTTCAACTTCGGGGTTATCAAGTGGAAATGAAATGAGAATTTAGAAAGCAGTCATGTTTTTAAACTACAGCTTCGTTTCAAGTTTTCTTACTGTTGGGACTCCTTGATAGCTAAACTGTTCTTGCTTTAGATGCTCTTTAGAGCCTACATTGTTAAGGTACATTGCTTTTAACTTAGTGGCTTGAATAGAGAAGTTACCTATTAGATGTTTAGTAAAAAACAAAGTGTCTGCAGAAATGTGTTAACATTGCCTGAAAGCTTCCTGGAAGCGTGGGGAAGTTGTGAATTTATAAAATCCATACGTGTCATAGTAATTTATTTGTTCAATTTTAGGAGTATGATATGAGTAGAAACTAGAAAGGCTTTTGATTGTTATGTATGTTTGTATCTATTTGTTGCAGCTTCTTGGGAGGAGTAGTGGATTTCAAGTAGCATCAACCCATCGGCCTTGTACCAAGGGGCTTTGGTTGTGGAGTGCACCGTTGAAAAGAACCGCTCTTGATGGAACAGAGTACAATCTTTTACTATTAGATAGTGAAGGCATAGATGCTTACGATCAAACGGTTAGCCTTCACTTCTTTGCTAAATAACATATTAGTGCTACTGCTATTTGTGCGAGTCAAACGAAACTGCCTAATAGGTTTTGAAGAAAATAGGATTTATTCATGTTTTATTTATGTTAATTTATTTTATTATTATTATTTTGTGCATACCATTTTTTCCCCTGTAATACTCATAACGTTCTGTTTCATTTTGGTTTGATGCATAGTAACACCATACGCCTGTGGTTCCTTTGAACTGTATGGTGTTTTCTTCTTTCTATGTGGGATTCTTCTTCTTCTTCTTCTTTTTAATTTTTTTTATTTTGAGTAAATAATTCTCCTGGTAAAGTGTCATTAAATTTAAATTTTTCATCTTGGCAGGGAACATACAGCACTCAAATATTTTCCTTAGCTGTGCTCTTATCCAGCATGTTTATTTACAATCAGGTTAGTGAAACTTATCCTGAGTGGCTTGTATCCTTGGATTTCAAGGACTTTCAGGAAGGAGTTCTTTTATTGCTCCTCATCTGTGGAAAAAGTAAACTTTTAGTCTAAAATAAGATTTTTCTTCTTCTGGGCAAGGTAACAATACTCGCTGAAACACTTGATAGATCTATCGTTGTTGTGTGTAATACTAGGCACTTAGGTTGCTAGGCCGAGGTCTTGGCTTGGGTGGTAAATTGTTCGAATGCGTTTAAATCAAGTTTGCAATTTGATTTAGTATCTGCCGTTGCACCTGAGCTTATCTGTATTAACTCATGATTCCATTTTCAATTAGATGGGTGGCATTGATGAAGCTGCATTGGATCGTCTCTCTCTTGTCACACAAATGACGAAACATATCCGCATTAAAGCCGCTGGAGTAAGAAGTTCAGCTTCTGAACTTGGGCAGTTTTCCCCTATATTTGTTTGGCTTCTGAGGGTAATTTGCTACATTACTATGCATTGATGTACATCATTATCATACCAAACACTAATTTTCTTGCTAGTAAATTTTTCTTTTGTTTGTTCTTATGCTTGGAGGGTGCCTTTTAGTTTTTTAAAGCTAAGGTCTTCAATTGGTTGAATGTTTGCTTGGTTTTAGGACTTCTATTTGAATCTGGAAGAAGGTGATCAAAGGATAACTCCCCGTGACTATCTGGAGCTTGCTTTGAAGCCAGTTCAAGGTAGAGCCAAAGATATAGCAGCAAAAAATGAGGTAGTATTTAACTCTGTTTTTAGTTGTGAAATGATTCCGGCAGTAAGATTTTTAATCCCAAGAATTTTCCTTGACAAGTAATTCACATTTTCTTCAGCTGTTCACTCTTTCTATAGTCTATAGGCACATGGACATCTTGCATTCTAAGTTCTTGATGTGGAGGTTCTAATTTCATGTAACGAATGATCAACAGATTCGTGAGTCCATACAAGCTCTATTCCCAGACAGAGAATGCTTCACCCTTGTGCGGCCTTTGAACAATGAAATTGATCTCCAGCGACTTGATCAAATATCAGTGAGTTTTCGGTGTTGTTCTTTATGCTTAGATTTCTCTGTTGTATGTCTGTGTTTGTGTGTGTTTTTCCTGGGCTGAGATGTTACTTCTTTATGCAGTTGGACAAACTAAGGCCTGAATTCAGATCTGGTCTTGATGCATTGACAAAGTTCGTGTTTGAAAGAACAAGGCCTAAGCAAGTTGGTGCAACCATACTGACTGGTCCAATTCTTGTTGGTATCACAGAATCTTATCTTGATGCTCTCAATAGGGGTGCGGTGCCTACAATATCTTCTTCTTGGCAGGTTTAATCTTAAACTCTTTTAAAATGGAAAGAATTTTTAAGTATTGGATATTCTTTGTTTTCATGCATGGTTACATGATATACTCCCTATATGGAGCTTCAAATGCATTTTTAGGTTATGACTACAAAAGGAGAGATTATTGAATTCTTAGGACGTAAAGCAGGGCTATACATTGGTTGTTAACCCATTTTTATGTCATGTGATTTTTGGCTTGTGCTTAGGTTAAAAGAACCATGCTTAAAAGAGCTAAGATTTAGAACTATATATTTGGAATAGCTGTCTTGTCAAATGAATTCAGCCCTGAAAGAACTCTTGAAGGATACTTTCTTCGGCATATGAAGGTTGGAGTTAATTTCTTGCATCATCTAGTAATGTAATTCAAATGTTTTGCAGAATGTTGAAGAAACTGAGTGTCGAAGAGCTTATGATTTGGCAACTGAGATTTACATGTCTTCTTTTGATCGTTCTAAGCCTCCAGAAGAAGTAAGTGATGTATAATTATCTTACACATGGATGATCTCTAATTTTCTGTTGGGTTCTAATCAAATATGTTTTCAGGCTGCATTGAGGGAAGCTCATGAAGAAGCTGTTCAGAAATCATTGGCTGCTTTTGATTCTGCTACTGTGGGAGTTGGTCCAGCAAGAAAGAAATATGAGGGCACTTTGCATAAGTTCTTCAAAAAGGCATTTGAGGTATCATACCAGCCTACCAGATAAATAAGTCTTGATTGCTTTCTTAGAGCTGGATGGTTAAAAGTATTTGTCTGAGCTAGCTAGAGCGTAAGAAAGTACAATAAGGAAACTAAAAATGGACATCTACAGTCAGCCATGCAAATACGTTTAGAAAATTCTTGCACACATCTAGCACCCATTGAATATGGACTTTCTAAATAGTGGGCACAGTAATTGGTTTTTCTGTAGACTTGCATATCCCTTACTCATTTTTCATGCACCACATTATTGATTTTTTAGTTTTTATTTTTAATTTCTTGCTGGGCATATCGATTTACTTGTCATTAATGTTTTGCTGCACATATAGGACTATAAGAGGAATGCATATATGGAGGCTGAGTTGCAATGTTCCAATGCTACACAAGGCATGGAAAGGAAGCTGAGAACTGCTTGCCATGCCTCTGATGCTAACATGAACAATGTTGTGAAGGTAAGCATTTATCGTTAAGCGATGTTTTTTATTCGTTGAAGATATGATGGGATTTCAATGTAACATAAGAATCGTTTTGTCCTGAATGATATACATAATCTCTGTTAGGCGGATTTGTATAGTTCAAGAGTAAGTACAAAAATACCAGATTTGTATCTTAATTTTGTCCTTAGTTTCACCGTTCTTAAAGTATGAACTGCTGTAAGTCTATTGTCCAGCCCCTGATTTCCCTAGTTTGTCAGTCGCACAAACCGCTGTGACAGCCTTTTAGCCATGGTGAGTAGCTCAAAGTGGAGTGAATTATTAGCTGGCTTTACTTGCTTATCAATGTGCATTGGTCTTTTTCAATGTAAGAGTGACTATCAGGAGCATATATATTGGAACTTCTATGGTTCCTATTTCTTTTAATTATGAAGCACCTACTTGTTGCAAACCCTTCCATCTATTTTTGGGATGTCTGTTTTCAAAATAACCTCAGTTTATATGTTCGCTGAAATCTCTTTTGTTAGATATATGCAGGCATCACAATGTTTAGTCTATGGGAGGGCTGCCTAATTTTTGGCTGTCAAGGACCATTTGGTAGCCTGTGCAATTTTGCTTTACCATGATAATTTCTTTAGCACAAATCACTACTCTTAGTCCGCCAATCATAGTCAGATAACAAAGCACCAAAAGAGAATGCCGAAGTGCAATTTCATTTGTTGATCTCTTACACATATAGCTGTTTTTCATCATTCGTTGTTGGTTGGCCTTTATTCACGTGATGTGCCAAAAATTCTAATCTTTTAAGTTGTGGGTTGAGACATGTGGTTTGTTTTGCAGGTCCTGGATGGTCTTATATCTGAGTATGAAGCATCATGTCATGGTCCAGGAAAATCTCAGAAACTGGTCATGTTCTTACAGAAGAGGTTGGCATCTGGCTACAGCCCCTTCTTTATATTTAAATCTTTATATATAGGGTTGCCTCTAAAGTTTTTGAATTCAATGAAACCCCAGTTTGGAAGGTCCCATATGCGACCTCGTCAAGAGATTGATTGATCAAGTTGGATCAGAGAAGAATGCGCTACTCTTAAAATGCCGATCAATTGAAGATAAGTTGGGGCTTCTTAACAAGCAGCTGGAAGCTAGTGAGAAGTCCAAGTCTGAATATTTGAAACGTTACGAGGATGCTATTGGTGACAAGAAGACGCTAGCTGATGAATATATGAGCCGCATAACAAACTTACAGAGTAATTGCAGCTCACTGGGTGAGAGGTGTTCTAGCTTATTAAAGTCATTGGACTCCTCTAAGCAAGAGTCACTAGACTGGAAAAGAAAGTACGAGCAGGTCCTGTCAAAGCAGAAAGCTGAGGAAGATCAAGCAAGTTCTGAAATTGCAGTTCTCAAGTCCCGCAGCAGTGCAGCTGAAGCAAGGCTAGCTGCTGCTCGAGAGCAAGCTCAGTCTGCTCAAGAGGAGGCAGAGGAGTGGAAACGGAAGTATGACATTGCTTTTAGAGAGGCAAAAGCCGCATTAGAGAAGGCTGCAACTGTTCAAGAACGAACAAGTAAAGAAACACAAAAGCGAGAAGACGCTCTCAGGGAAGAATTTGCAAGCAGTTTGGCTGAGAAGGTGTAGTCTCTTATCCTTTTTCTTTGGATAAACACTGAATGACACGTGTACACTGTAATGCACATGCACTTGTTCTCTGGTTTGTATACTTTTATTCATCAGTAAACATCTAAATTAAAAAGAGCTGGTTTAATTCGGTTTCTTCATTAATGGATGTGCAGGAAGAAGAAATAAAGGATAAGGCAGCAAAGATTGAATATGCTGAGCAGTGCTTGACTACTCTAAAATTAGAGTTGAAGGTGAGTTTTTTGCACTCCTGGAGAAACACAGTAGAACGTCATCTCTATCTTCTAATAAACCCATTCCCACCAGCTCTCTGTGCTTAATGCTAATTCTACCTTTTCGATTATGATGAACTATTTGCAGGCTGCCAAATCCAAGGTGGATGGTTATGATGCTGAAACTCAATCAATGAAGCTGCAAATCAAACAGCTAAGTGAAAAACTGGAAGCTGCAAATGCTAGGTCTCATTCATTTGAGAGAGAGAAAAAGATACTGGAGCAGGAGAAGATCCATTTGGAGCAAAAGTATTTATCTGAGAGTAGTAGGTTTGAGGAAGTCCAGGAGAGGTGTAAAATTGCTGAAAGAGAAGCTGCCAGGGCAACAGATATTGCTGATAAAGCACGAGCTCAATCAGATGCCGCTCAGAAGGAGAAGAGTGAGATGCAGAGGTTGGCGATGGAAAGATTGGCACAAATTGAGAGGGCTGAAAGGCACATCGAGAGTTTACAAAGGGAGAAAATTGACTTGGGAGATGAATTAGGAAGAATTCGTGTATCTGAGATGGAAGCTCATTCGAAAGTTGCTATGCTGGAGGCAAGAGTTGAGGAAAGGGAGAAAGAAATAGAGTCGCTGTTGAAATCGAACAATGAACAGAGGGTCAGTACGGTTCAAGCCCTCCAAAATCTTCTGGACTCCGAACGTGCTGCACATGCAGATGCAAACAGCAGGGCAGAAGCCCTCTCACTTCAGCTACAAGCTGCGCAGGCAAAACTCGATTTGCTTCAGCAAGAATTGACCTCTGTTCGTCTAAACGAAACGGCATTGGACAGTAAGCTCAAGACTGCTTCACATGGGAAGCGTCCAAGGGTGGATGACCACGAGATGGGTTTTGAATCTGTTCAAGACATGGACACAAGCGACAAAATCATCAGAGGAAATAAGCGGTCCAGAAGCACGACAAGCCCTCTAAAGCAGATGCAGCCGGAGGACGGAGGCTCCATATTCAGAGGAGACGAGGATAACCATAGTCAGCAAACCAACACGGAAGATTACACGAAGTTCACCATCCAGAAACTCAAGCAAGAACTCACCAAACATAACTTCGGAGCTGAGCTACTTCAGTTGAGGAATCCGAACAAAAAGGAGATCCTTGCTCTATACGAGAGATGTATCCTCCAGAAGTCATGACCTTTAAAGCCAGCAGTTTACATAGGTTTACCCTACTGGGAGTCAACGTGGTTGATCGACTTGGACATAAAATGACCGTGTTTACATTTCGAGAAGTACCACCATCAGTTGTGCAAAAACTTTCGTCTTTTTGTATTATTGTTATTATTTTTTTTAAAAAAATATTTGGGTTTAATTAGTAAAGGGCTAAGAGGAACTAGTGCTTGTTTCTGACTTTTAGATCTCTATGGGTAGCATTAGGAGGTCCTTTTCCTTGTAATTGAGTTTGTTCTAGTGGTTTGTGGTTCTTGTGTGTGTAAAGCTTCCGAGTTGTTCGTTGTTGTCCGACATTGCGGATCATTTCGTTGTAGGACCTATGAGGGATGTGGGGAAACAATGCCAATTGAAAATTTGGACCAACGGTTTTTCTTAATTTTCATTTTGATTGAGAGTGGTTTCTTTTGTGCATCGATTTTCTTTTCAAATGATGATGCTGTCATATCTCCATGCAAATTGACAACCAGCTTTTGCTACCAAAACTTGCTTTTTGTGGGTCATGAGAAAAAAATGAAGGTTTGTTTGTTTGTATTTTTTTTTGGTTACACGTGCACTGTATGTGTCGAGTAATTACTGAAATTTTAATGATATGAAATATAAATTCAAATAATTTTTAGAAGAAAAAAATAAAAAAAATTTGTTAGAAGTTCATAAAAAAATGGTTAGCCTTATAAAAAAAAATCTACAATTTACTATGTATTTAAGATTATGGTGTATCAAAAAACTTGAAAGAAGAAGAAGAAGAAAAATAAGCTAACATGAGAAATTGAGATATTTTTTAGTTAAATAATATTAGTTGGGATTTTTTGGATTTGAGATTGATGTAATTTCAATATCAAAGGGCTTCATTTAACTTGAATATAAAGTGAATATAAATATACATTCACCAAAAAAAAAAATGAATGTCAATATGCCGGTTGAAGTTTGAAAAAAAAAAAATGCAGGTTGCTTTCCTATCAATATGCCTGCAAAAATTGTTGTTGCTTTCCTGTTATTTCTTAAAAAAAAAAAAAAAAAAAAAGAACTCTCTTTTTTCTTCTTTTCAGACATTTTGCACCTCAAAAATAATAAATGTGTAAGTTACAAGATGATAAAACTGTAATTTGAATTAAAATTTTGGTCTTCTTTTAGTTGAAGTCTCATAACTCTTGCAATAGAAAATTGGCAACACATGGGAGGCAAAAAGCAAATGTCAACTGCTTATTGAGGCGGTGGCTGTGCAGGAAGAGAGAAAAAGAAAATGAAATAAAAAAGAAAGAAAGAAGGCGCCTATTTTATTACAGTTCAGCAAGTGTTTGCACCTTCAATCCAAACGTTACTTTTACGATTTATAAGGTATTTGGTTCGTTAGTTTGAATTGAAATATTTTAATTGTAATAGTAAATTTTTTTGAATTTTCAGAAAAGACAAAAAACTTTTTGGGAAAAAAACAAACTTTTTAGAAAAAAGACAAAAAAAAGTATAGTTTGAGTTGAAATAAACCGATAGCCAAACAAAGCCTTAGTTTTTGTCCTTTTTTCTTTAACTTAATTATTCACGTAATTATAACTCAACTTTAAAAATCTATAATTTTACATAGACAAATTCAAAATAGATAATTCTTTTTTTAAATTGCACAGAATTTTAAGACAAACAAAATAGGCTCTGTATTGATTTTTTTTTTAGAACACATTTCAAGTTTTTACACTTTTTAACTTAAACAATTTCTTGATAAATACATAATCAATCTAAACATAAATTTTACAAGTCAAATCTTAGCACCAAACGCATGTTAAGATTAAGATTATTATTTTTGACAGAACATTCCTACTTTAGCAGCTACTTACGAAGAAATAGATGATGATTAATTAATTAAGGTGGAAGTACTTTTTATTAAAAATTAAATATCCAATTATATATTAGATTCGACGTTATTGAAGTCAAAGACATCCCGCAGAACTAGTCAACTCAGGATCACCGACCTTTGGACACAATTGCATGATATTAATTGATGAAGACTTCTATCTTTCTAATGTTTTTCGAAGTAAAAGAAGTTAATTTGTCTCCTAGCCAGCAATAATATTAGGCAATATAAAAAAGAAATTAAAATTAATAAATCTTTGGTTTGCTGAGGGAGCAGGTTCTCAAGACATAATTGTTAGATTAATTTATTTATTAATGTCTGACCGCTGGGATACATTATGACGAGGAATGGACTTTCGTTATTTCTTGTGGAAGAAGTAGTTTTTTTTTAAAGCCTTGCAGAAGAAGTTTTGCAGTTTTTTGGGTTATGCTACAAGTTTTTGAGTCCACACAAGAAGAAGAAAGTGACCGCAACTTTTATCGTAAAATATGGACATCCAGGGTTTGTGGAGAAATGACAACAAGTCAAAATTTATATTGATGGTAACAATAGGACGTACGTGTACACACAATTTACACAAGATCCAAAAAGATAACAAGATCTCATATCTACACAAATTATTCTTAATGATTAATAGAATTTGAAACTTAAGAATCATTTTGATATTATTATACCCCTCAAGACGGTGCTCTTCTTGAAAGTCTTAATGGAAATATGTTGAAGATGAGTAGTCTTGGAGACATAAACTCTAATTCAAATTTTGATAACTAATTCACGTAATGGTGAATTATCATGTATTTTTAATGGTAGATGTAATTTTTTAGTTATAATATGATAATTGTATAAAGGCTTATTGATAAATAGAATATTTAATAATAACTTGCATATATCACGTAGGTTGATATTCAAAAGTTTATATTAAAATTGATATATTTAATTGTGACAAAACCACAAGTGCACGGTGTCAAGTTTTTATAGCAAAGTTGCGAGTAAGAATGTCATCCTCCGGGATTGCAATCAAATTTTTACTAAGTATTATAATTAAAATAATTCTAAGTTTATTTAGATAATTAATTCATAATAACAATAATAAAATATAAAAACTAAAAGCAAAATTAACAAGAAAAATTGGAAAGTAATTCATGAAGAATCAATATGAGAAAATTCAAGTGGTTTGATTTTACCTAGCTGTCAACTACGTCTTTTCATGCTAACTTATTACTAATCAATTTTTTTTCCTTGTTTATAAGCCAAAGAATCCTAAAATATTCAACTCCCTTTCTCAAATGCCAAGTTAAAAATATTCTTAAAACCCGATTTCAATATCCCTGTAAAAACCAAGAATTAAAAAATCATTACAATCTATGATTATTTTTAAACGACTTCAAACAAGTTATAGGCATCTTGAACTCTGTAAAATCCTAGATTGTATTATCCCTTCATAATATCTAAAGTTCTCTCTTCTGAGTGCCGAATTCTAAATATAAAATCATCAAATTCATGGCCAGTAAATTAGAAGCATTAAGAATGAGATAATACAAATAAACTAAATGAAAAGCCTCATAAAATAAATTGATAATCAGCATAGTATCAAGCATTGGCAATATCTCTCCTCTAGAATAATAAAATTAGTAACAAAATTTAACAAAATACGAAACATGTTCTTAAACATCAAGAGAAAAGAAAAAGAACTAGAATGTGAAGTTGAGTAAAGCTTCTTCGTGTTCAGAATCTGCCGTCTTCTTATCTATATCCGCAATTCTCTCTCTAAGTTTTTCTTCTAAAAATCACTACCAAAAAAGTTCCCTTCTTCAGTCCTTTTATAGGCCTTGCTCTTATTTAAAAAAAAAAAAAAAAGCAACTTGGAGCACAAAAGGTTTCCAAAAACTGGAAACTAGCCAATTGACACTCTCATTCCTTTTTCTTCACTTTCCCGCCTTGAAAGCTTCAATTTCCATTTTTTTCGTACAAAATAACAAAAGGAGAAACCAAAACACATAAAAATATCTAAAACTAACAAGTTACTAAGTCAAACGCATTCAATAATTGAGTGCAAAACGAACTCGTCAATCTCTAACATTATTTGCTGAAGACATTTTAGGGATATTATGGTTGTGTGAGTGAAAAGCTAATTAGACCGCAAAGGACACGACACATACACAAGTTCACCATTTTTAACTTTTCATAAACGAATAAAAAAATTAATGGTGATGTGCTTCATGGGAGAGTAAAGAAACAATCTTAGAATATAATTATGTAGTTCCACCTTCAAATATTATCACAATATAGATAATTTGTTGAGTAGTAAACGCAGCATCAAGTTATTGAATCAATTAATTAATGCCTCAAATCATGGTATCTACAAAACAAAAGCTCCTATATCTAGAAAATACATGAATAAGAATACAAAGCGTACAAGCATAGTATTACTTGTACCAAAATAATAATAATAATAAAAAACAAAATATCCGCTAATCAAAACCCTCTTCAAACGAAAAGGTCATAAACTTTAAGGGAGTCCTTTGAGTAGTTTCTCAAAATAACTTCACTTTTATTATTAAGTCAAAAATGTATTAAAAAAGAACAAATTAAGTACAAATAAACATAACGATGAATATTATCTTAGCTAAAACCTACAAGACTAATTAAACATGAATATTATCACTTTAACTGTACACTCCTATAATAAATGCCCAATATTGTCTCGCTTGCTCTCATAAAATATCCAATTAGAACATATTTTTAATAACATAGAAACTTGTTGCCAAATCTTTTACTTAACCTAACTTGGAAGCCAATATTATTCATCTTATTCCGAGTATGTTCCTTTCTTCTTTTCCTTACCAAAAAAAAACCCCAAATGCATCCAATAACTTATTTGAGAGTCACATAGCAACAGCAACAGCAACAGTAGCAGCAGCAACAACAACAACAACTAGAACAGTCATTGTCATTTGGTAACCCTACCACAAAAGCTCCTCCCGCGGTTACTACATTTTCCTCTCAAGCTTTCCTTTGCTTGCATCCGCGGTTAATCGATGAATAAACGAAGACCCGTCACCTTGGACAACCAAATTTGGGATTAGCTGTGGTGGGCTTTCTCTATTATGGGACCCCTCCATGGAATAATTTATGAAAGAATTAGGATTATAATAGTCCACATGATGATGTTGATGAGGAGCTGCTTTCTTTGCTAGAGGGCTAGGGTTACTATTAGGATCAATGTGAAGTCCACTCCTTATGTTTATACTTGTGTCAAATGAAACATGGTCTTTGAGAGTAGTACTAGAACCACATTGTCTCGGCTGTGTTTGGTAGAAAACCTTTGAAACCACCAGCTCTCCATCTTTTTCTTCCTCATTGTTTCCGAGATGGTATTGGTGCATAACCCAGTTAGTTTTCTCAGGCTTCCTTTGCCTGCCGTAGTTGGTGTAGAGGACTAAGATCTTCTTGAATCCCTTCACTCCGCCATTGATGAATACCGGCCTTGTTTTGCCTGTTTTGTGCCATCTTGTTTCGCTCCCATCTTCGTCAGTGTTTACCTTTCGCCGCTTCCTTGTGCCTGTGGTGTACGCCTTTGAAGGTCGATGGAAGAAGTGGCGGATTTGCCCGTCTTTGCTTACTCCTGTGTGGTCGGAATTTTCAACAAGATGAAGAAGTGTTTTTACTTGTCGTTTGGAGAAACATAGACGTATAATGGAGGGTAATAGCATTAAAAAGAGTACTAGGTCAATCAATGAGAATGATATATACGAACTGACTACCTAACTAACGAGAGAAACAGATAGAGTACCGTAAAATGTTAGTTCCTATACAGTTAACATATTTTACATATTGCTTTAACAAAAGTAAAATCTCTACCACCAACATGATATAAAAGAAGCAATTAAAATATAATCATGCACGATATCGATCCTGTTAATCAAGTATTCTTGATGATATAAAAATGTCAACAAAAATATATAACAGCACAATGTGTCGATCCTGTTAATAATTGAGTAACTCATCATATTTTAATATATCAAAGATTCTTTTTAAAATTTTTGTTTCTTTATAATATAATAAGAGGAATTATGATACCACATATTTACATGCACATATATGTGCATATGTACGAGGGTTCATTTTCAAGTTTATTAGTGGAAACAGTTGTATATCAGAATCATGATTTTTATGTAGTTTGAGGCAGTTTGGGTTATATATTTGGAATATATTCCTTTTTTCACAGACGAAAAAGAAGGTGATACTTTTTTTTTTTTTTTTTTAAGAGCTTATACATTTGTTTTTAATACTTATAATGTCCAACCATGAGAATCATGTGCAATGTGCTTCATGAAATTCAACTTTACAAGCCATCTAACTATTAGTTTTCAGGTCCATTAATGGGAAAGTAATGCGTGATGGTAAGCATTTAAACATGAAAACAACTCTTCGAGGTTATCGAACATTATAAATGGTATGAAGAAGAGTGGCTAAAACCAAGATGTTTTACTTTCTTACACTAATTTAGAAAATAAATCAGTGTCTATCATCAGTTTGTGGAAATTACGTTAAGAGTCACCTCCAATTGATTGTACAATACACGCCTAAATAAATAAATAATTGGTTTTTTATATGTTTCTTTCATTTTGACATCTACGGCAATGAGACGTACGTATTTAATTAACTCCAATTAAATTTTATATTAATTAATAAAATTCTAACCAAATTCTTTCGGTGCAAGGTTTTTTTTTTTCCAGGCAACAGAAATGAAATCAGGGAATTTGGATCTCTTAATAGAAAATCAAGAATTTAATATCACTCATTTGTCATTTCCAGCTAGTTAAAATCTTTTTTAGGCTTTGAAATTGTTTGTCTGGAATGAAAAAATATAGTCAAAATAGTTATAGCGTGTATGATTTTATCATCCAAAGAAATGGAAATCGTCACTTTGGATTCTTTGGAGAAAAATTAACAGAGCTGGACATTTTGAGGGGGAAAAAAACAAATTGAACTATGAAGTAGGAAAGAAAAAAACCTCTTACAAGCTTCAAACTCTGGGAAGGGTTTTAAATTGAGCACATCTTAATAATTTCTCGTTGTTTTTCCCCCCTCTTGTTTGCTTTTGGTTATTCGTTGTTTTAATTTGTTTCTTCTTATTTCGGTTTTAGGTCGGGAAGATCTTTTTATTCCATTTTTTATATTATTCTATATATGATTTTTATATCATCCCAAAATCTTGGAGACCTAATTATGGAGGTACGATAAACAAAACCCACTCCCCTAAAAAAAATAATAATAATAATAATAATAATAAGGATTAAAAAACTAACCCGGTAGCTTTTCTGGATGAGTGTAGCAGATTCCATTCTCTCCCTCAAGAGTTTGTATGAATTCATCTATAAGTGGATGAAGCTTACGCGAATCGGAGAGTATTTTTGCCTCCAAATGCTCTAGAATTTCTTGGTCAGTTGGATCAAACTTCACCCCAGCTGGTAGTCCTGGCAGATCATGTATTCCTGCCTGTTTTTCCACACAAATATTATTACACACATTTATAGCAACAAATTTAAAAAAAAAGCCAAAAAATGTGAAAAAATAACCGACAAAAGAAAAAATTAGGAAACAAAAAGAGGACAAAAGAAAGGGGGGGAAAAAAAAACCTGATCTTGAAGCTGAATATGGTGACCGCAAGAAGGGCAAGTTATGGTCCTAAATTCGTCAGCAGAAGTAGTAGGAGTAGTCTTGGTAACACTAAGGGAAGTGTTATGATCATGGTCATTAGAAATTAAGTGATGAATAGCCCTCTCGTCATCTGACTGATCATTGCACCATGTCATGATTTCTGCTGCCGATGATCTTGTTGTAATTTTAATATTTTTGCTTTGAGTTTCATCCCAAAGCTCCAATATTATTTTTTCTCCTATTTCCTCCACTTCTCCCCCAACAAAAAATAAAATAAAATAAATAAACAAATAATTAATTATTGTACAAAACAAAATATTTCACCAAACTCTTTCAGAGACTATGTTCACAGAAATACTATAATTGGATAACTCCCAGAACTAATTAAAAAAAGGAGAAGAAAGAAAAAGAAAATGAAAGGAAAAACGTAAAGGAATCTAGTCACTTTTGTAGCACGTTTTCCACGACGACTTAGTCTTTATTCCTGAACTTCTTCTTCTTCTACTTCTTCTTCTTGGTTGATGTCGGAGAAGGAAAGAATTTTATTCTTCCACACTTTATTATTATTTTTTATTAAAGAAAAAAATTCGGTACTCTTTCTCTTTGATGCGTGAGAGTTCTGCCTTGCTAGCTTATCGGAAATAACTGTTTCCCTAGAGAGACAAGAGAGAGAGAGAGAGAAGAAAAGGTTAGCTAGAAGCTATAAAAGATGGGGACGAATAGAATTTCCAGAAATAGAGAAGGTTGCTTGGACGTCAAGTTTGGTTATGATTGTCTACGTACGCTTGTATTATTAAATAATGTAGTCTTCGGTTGTATGCTTCTCTTATTTATTTATTTTCTTGGTTTCTCACTTTTATCTCCTTCTCTAACAAGATATTGAGCATAAATATGTATATTTAAATTTAAAAAAAAAACCTTATTTAGGATTTGAACCAAAAAGAAATTAAAAATTTGGAGAGAAACTATTTCCTTTCACTAGGTAAGAACTGCAGTTTTTGCTATTAAATTAACTTTCTAACGGTCTAATCTATGAATCTAAGAAATTTATGTGCATGCTCTAAAAATTTTTAACGTGAATACTGATCAAGTGGTTAAAAAGTTAATCCAATGACTAAAATTGCGATTCATAATGATAGTTAAAAAGGACAATAATTTATACTAAAGAAACTCCTTACAAGTTATTCAAAAAAAAAAAAAAAAAAAGCCATAAAACCAGGTGCTAGCTTTTTGGGATAGGTCATCCCTAATCATGTTTGAATATTTGTAAACGTTAAATTAAATTGAAATTACATCAAAATAATAAAAAAAAAGGAGTAATTGGCCAAATAGTCCTAGATCTCTTCATAAGTGACGGTTTGGTCCATATTCTTTTTTTATCAAAATAATCCTGAACTCTTATTTTTTGGTCATTGTAGTCTTTTTCATCCAAAAACTATTAACTTTTTAACAGAATTAATCATGTACAATGCATTTAATCTAATTTGTGAGAGTGTTTTAGTAATTTAATAACAATTAATTTAACAAAATAAAATAAAATAATAATTTTCTCTATCCTCCCTCTTTTTCTCTCTCTCCATTTCTGAAAACCCTATCCACAGGGGAGGCGGCCGCGACAGAGAAGAAGGTCGAGGGATCGCATTAGGGGGCTTTGAAACCCAGATTGCAGCGGCGGCGCCAAGGGGGGGGGGCGAGGGAGGGAGATGGCGATGCGGGGGGTGGGGGGGAGTGGTTGGGTGCAAAACTTAAATCGCACTACAGGGTCTGAAACCTAGATTGTGGCGGCCGTAGGGGGCAAAATCAGAGCGCCAGAAAGGGGGAATCCAAATCACATGGGGGCGAGGAGGAAGGAGGGAGAGAGGGGGAAGGGAGACGGCCCTTGGCTCTGGCTTTGGTGTCGACGTCCTATCTGGGGGTGTGGGGGGTGGGAGGGAGGGAGGGAGGGAAGGGAGGAGAGAGAGAGAGGTATCTCCTCTTTTTTTTTTTTTTTTTTAAATATAAATAAGGTATTTTTCATCTTTTAAGGGGTATATTTTCCTTCAAATAACATAAAACGTGCTTATCACATGATTATTCGTGAGTTTTTTAACGAACCAGATGGAAAAGACTAGAATGGCTAAAAGAATATAGATCAAACCGTCACCTTGAAATAGTTCAGAGATTATTTAGGTCAATTATTCTAAAAAATATATAAAAACCAATAAAATTTGATATAGATCTAATAATCCAAAACGGAATCCTACCGATAAAGTAACTTTTTTTATGTCATATTACAGAATTCTCAAAGTAACAGATATGGTACGGTTTAAAAAAAAAAAAAAAGTAGCTAATGAGAGCGTGGATAGAGAGCAACCTGATTCCTTTGGGACGTTTCACCTCTTTAGAAAGAGATACGAGGGTTGAGGTTGGAGGCTTTAGCTGCAGTGTCAATATTTTAGAGTGTCCTTTAAGCTATATTGGAATATTCATAGCTAGAGACATATACCTACAAACTACAAACCAAGAAATTATATATATAACTAAAATCTTATACCAAACACATATGATATATACATACCTATGCCAACATATACACATATATATAGTATGTGTACACACACTACATATATATTAATCCGTTTCTTCACGTAGACTTCTAATGTGAAACAAGGAATCGTCACCGTCTCTTTCCCTTATTACTCTCTTAAAATATAATATATAGATTCAAAAAAAGACGTATGGTGTGCCAGCAAGTTGTTGGTGTAATTCTCACAACATGCTCCGCGTAATTGCATTAATTAATTTATTTAAAGACTGATATATATAAGTGTGTATATATATAATTCTCGGTTGAATATGATCATAATTTCAAACCCTGGTCATCTTTTTAGACATTTCCACGTAATCTTCACAAAAGTGAGAATATATACTAACGACCAAATCAGGTTAATGGTGCTTTAATTGGCTAATCACCCTTAATAAAATTCTTTGCATTAGGACAATGCCATGCATATATTTTCTACATATATATAAAGCATTATAAAATAGGAACAGATTTTCACTACTTTGAATATATGTTAAGAAAGATAAAATCCAAATGATAGAAGAGTTGAATATTATATTGTATAAATCAATCACATTTCCGAGTATGCTTAAACGTTAAGTGATCTAGCTACCAATTAAGTAAATTAAAAAATATTCTCACCAAAATTCAATAAGAAAATCCTTTTCAAAGTGTATTTTCATTTGCCAACACTAATAGATATGTTCTCACGGCTAAAATCTAAGAAAACGAGATATCAATTAATTGTGATAATATCAAAACAGTGAACCAATATAATACATTATAACACGGTATAGATGAGTATGTGTCATTTTTAGCTTAAGAATGTCTTTTTTTTTTTTTTTTGTTTAATATACTTTCGTGATGTATTCATGTTCGATATACAGTAACCCGGATCAAATATGTTGCTCGGTTATTAAGCCATGCAACAACATATATGTATATATCATACAAATGTAAGTGAAACTAAATGTACGTCTCCTTTTACAATAGAATTAGGTTAGGTTTAGGTTTTTGTTTTTGTTTTTGTTTTTTTTTTTTTGTTTTCCGTTTTATTGATAGGTTAAACAATTCATGGCAAGATTGATGCACAATGCTTAACATCATTAAATTGGCTACATCCAAAGAATATTGCCCCTAACAAATAGTCATAGGGATATCTTAGTAGAGTGGTGTAACAGCAAGACTATCTTTTTCTTTATTTAATTACTTAGTTAAAATGTGTTCAGATTTGATATTCGGTAGCCTCGATTAGTGTTATTACTTGGTTAATGAGCTGTGCAACATTGTACTTATATAATGTGAGTGAAATTAAACACCTCATTTTTTTAGTGAAATGATATTTGACTCTTTCGGTCTATTTGGTGAAACAGTTTGAGTTGAAATTTTTAAGTCTGAATTGGCTTGACTTTTTAAAAACTAATTATAATTTTTGTTAATTTTTCAGAAAAAGACAAAAACTGTGATAAAAAATTTGGTTTAACATGGTTTGCCAAACGGTTTTAGGGGAAAAAAATTGTCATAGGGTTCATATTTAGACTCCATTTGATGAAACGGTTTGAATTGAAATTTTTAAGTTTGAGTTCGTTGACTTTTTAAAAATTAATTATAATTTTGATTGACTTGTCACAAAAAAAAAAAAAAAAAAGATAAAAATTTTGAGTTAAACTCAATCACCAAACGAGTCATTACTATCCTAATTAACGTTGGCATTGTTATCGTAGCTCTATTGGCGACAGGCTGGGGATTGCAAAGTTTAGAGAAGAACATGAGTGCAGAGGAAAAGAAGCCGTTATCTCACCGTTAGAACATTTCTCTTGCACCAGCCGACATGAAATAGGATTAAGCTTCTCCAAGAAGCCACGCAAAAGAAAGCTTACTCGTTAAGCTTCAAGATCTTTTTTATTTTTTATTTTTTGTACTTGTTTTTCCACTTTTCTTTTTCTTTTCTTTTTTATTTTTCTTGAGCACTTTAACGTATTGGGGTCCCGGTTTTTTTGGACATATTACTATTTTGTTTTCAATGTTGTCAAGTTGTTCCCAGATACGACAACGTTCAAAGGAGGTCCGTTTCTCGTTTTATAAAATTGCCTGTTTTGTAGTTTTGGCCTCATCTTTTTTTTTTTTTTTTTTCGCTTGCTTGCTTGCGAAAAGCTTGAGGAATAATTCTTGTTTACAAATCACAAAACACAACAAACTAATCTTTTTTAAGAGGGTATTTGGCGATTCTATTTCAACTAAAAGTTTTTCCACTTATTTCCAAGCATCTACTCATTTCAAAACACCAACTTCAAATGTCTATTGTGACACATCTACTTTTTTTTTTTTTTTTTTCCTTTCTTTCTTCTGTTCCATTTTCAAATCTCAAAATTTAAGTCTCTATTTTGTAAGTTAGTTTAACTCCAATTAAACTGTATTTTTTTATCTCAATTTTTGTCTTTTTCTAAAAAGTCAATAAAATTCATAATTAATTTTTGAAAAGTCAACCAGCTAACTTACCAAACGAAGGTTGAGATAATTCAAGTCGAAATAAGATAAATCTTACGTCTGAAAATGCTCACAACAATGAGATGTAGAAAACAAAATCCATGTTGCTATTTTTTTCTAGACACATTTCGGATTTTTACCCTATTTAATATCACATTTTATTTTAAATTTACAATTCAACTAAACACATATTTCTAAATATTAACTCATTTTCCAAAAAAAAAAAAACTCAAAAACTCCAACAATAGTTGGTATTCCAAACGCCTCTTAATTTTATATCCGATAAAAATCATATCAAAAAATAATATATATATATATATATATACAGACAATATATTAGCAGAACTTAATAATATAAGTCTTACAACTAAAACAAAGTTTTACCAATAAAGAATTCTCACAATGAAATTCTCCCTAATTTATATGAAATGTCATAATAGTTTGACAAGAGAATATTTATTTTTTATTTTTATGGAAATTGATAAGTCATGCATCATACGTAGGGACTGGGGTTTTGACCATTTGTTCCCTTTCTATGCAGAAATTTATATATTAATTGACGCGAGTTTGGATCATAAACCACTGAGGGTTTGTTTGGTGAATGAGTTTGAGTTGAAATTTTTAAGTTTTAATAGTAATTTTTGTTGCATTTTTAGAAAAGACAAAAAACTTTTTCAGAAAAAGATAAAAATTTGAGTTTAAACTTAAGTTTAAACTTAACAATCAAACTAAGCCTGAATAAGAAAATCTTGAATAATAAGATTATCGAATTCACATATAACGCCCCCCCCCCCAAAAAAAAGAAAAAGAGAAAAGAAAACCCATCGTAAGGGTCAAAAAAGCTAATAATACGAAATTTGACAAACGACTTATGATAGAGTTTTGAGTGCAAAGGAGAAAAATGTGTATGTCTATGTACATGAAGATAAGAATTTAAATAGTTTTGATATTTAGCGAAGCACCAATTTCAGCTATAAAATAAATAAAGTTAGCAAGTACCAAATCTTAAACAATGCGTGGAAATCAACGACTTTTGCCCGTCGATTACTTGTAGGAAACATTGGCAGTTGTTTTCACTTACCTTCGCTGAAAATGCGCTCTTATAAATATTAGTGACACCAATTCTAATATTAATTTTTAAGTATTAATTTATGTGATATATGAGTTGTTGTTTTTTTATTGGTAAGTATTTAAAGTAATGACATATCAATTGATTATATCTACCAATAAAAATATGACACGTAAGTTTATATTTAAAAAGTTAAGATTAAAGTTGATAAACCTAGCATTACTCATTTATATATATTAAATATGTACATATACAGGGAAAAGGGCAAGTCAATTGATTTAAGGTCCTTATTGATATCATTGTTTATATTTTGCCATCTATATATGCTTTTTGTTATTTAACATCAATATCTCTTATAATAACTTAGTCAGGATGACTTTGAAAGACCAATGAGTCTTTGAATTTCCGTCAACCTCATTTTGACTTTGCCCCAAATTACCATATATTTTCCTTCTTCTTGTTTGGGAATTTAATTGAGGCCGTAGAATCGTATAATTCCAAATATATGGGCGGCAGCATCTGGAATAGAACGAGTAACGTAAAAGATTCGCCAAGAAGGAAGACTTGAAAAGGGACAAAAAGAAATTGGTTTTGGTATCTTCTTTTGTTGTAGATTTCTTTATGTCACTTATAAGCATTATAACAATTCAACCCTTGTATAACATGATATAAACGGGTAAGGTCTAAATCTATTGTGGCTTACAAAAGTCTAGCTTTAATTAATGTTTTAAATGGGTTTGAGTAGAGGTAATTTAGGGTTGACAATTAGTGTTCACGAGCCAAGTTCAGGCCAACCCAATTACAATACGAACACGGACATGACACGATTAATAAACAGGCCAGGAACCTAAACTCGAACATGAACCGTTTAATAAATGGGTAGCATAACACGATATGCGAACACGATTATTAAACGAGTCATGATGGATTGGCACAAAAGCAAACTTATTTTTGACCTATTTAACACGAAAAATCTGTTTACGGCCCATTTAACACGAAAACTGGTTTCTGACCCATTTAACACGAAAATTTTGGATTAAAAATCACTTAAAATTATGAATTCACTAACACAAAAAACTCATCATTTCATATAAAATATAAAACTAACAACTAGAATTAAAAGGATTATGAAAAAAGTATAAACGGGTTATTAGGATTAGGCTTTTATATATTGTTATTTTTAGGGTTTTTTCAATAAAATAGTGAGAAATTTTATATATATTGGATTTAAACGGATTTGGTTGTGTTAGCTCGTTTACGACCTATTTAAATAAACAGGTTAAACGAGTTAATTTTGTTAGCCTATTTCTGATCATTTATTTATTGGTTAAACATGTCAACCCAATTTCAATCCAATTTTTAAACATGTAGTCCAAGCCCATTTATTTCATTTTGTTCTCGTGTCGTGTCACCGTGTTATGTTTGAAATTACCAGTTTTAAGAAGTGCTTATCTTTAAAGATTAAATCAAGAGAAGAGGCACATAATTCACATATTAGTATCATAACAATCCAGTAACTAAGTAATCTGGAAAAAGTTTGACTTATAACACTTTAGATATTAAGTTATTTCTTTAGTGCATGTTAAGTTACGTGAGCTATACTATTACAAAGGGCTGGCTATTATTAGCCTTTCATTGATTGCATTACATTGCCTTGCCAGCATTGAACTGCTATGATTAAATTATCTTTCCAGTTTTATTGGTTTCATTTATATATATGTTGAGCATAAGTAAGGTACGCCCACGTTAAAAATATATACTATACGACATAAAAGTATTTCCACTTATAAACTGACTTCAAAAATAAATCCAGTAATATTAAACAAATCTTCACTATAAATTAGGAGTCTCCCCTATCATTAAAAAAAGAAAAAAAAATCTTTCACTAGTTAGTAAATTAGTGACGTGTCGTGTCAGCCCTATCCGACCCATTTATTTTCGTGTTAAACGTGTCGACCCAATTTCGACCCAATTATTAAAAACCCTTTATTACGTGTCGTTCTCGTGTCGTGTCACCGTGTCGTGTCCGAAATTGCCGGCCCTATAGTAGAATATGCCTAGATACATATTCTTTTCCCGATAATGAGGGCAAAGAGACATACATAGATGCACCAACCTCCTTGAAGACGCAGCAAACCCTCCTTTTGTGAAGGACTGTACTATTAGCACTTCAATCTATAGCACTATTATATATATAAATGTGTGTGTGTGTGTGTGTGTTTATAATGATCTCACTGAGTCTTGGTTAGGCCAATTGATATTATAGTTTAGCACCATGAGAGTGAAATATGATTTTTTGTTCACGCTGTATATTGAGAGAAATTTCTAATTAAGAGTGTAAAAAATATATATATATATGGATAAATGGATTCTTCTGCTTACTATCAGGTCTATTTAGTGTCAGTCTTAAATGCACAAAACGATAGAGATTTCCTTTCAACTAGATAGAGTTGAAGGGTTCTTTTTACTGTTATGGAGGAAGAAAATTACCTGAACAAATAATCATTTATTAGAGACTAGAGGACCGTTTGGTGGAGTAGTTTGAGTTGAGATTTTTAAGTTTAAATAGTAAATTTTTTTGAATTTTCAGAGAAGACAAAAAACTTTTTGAAAAAAAAGATAAAAATTTTTAGGAAAAAAGATACCCCAAGTTTGGTGTGAGACTGCGCACTCGTATTTTGTACAAGTAAATTTGTCCAAGATCATTTGTCAAATCTTGGCCGCCTTGTCTTGTTTCTTTTCTTTTTCTTTTTCTTTTTCTTTTTTAATGTTTTATTAAGAGCAACACCCCCTTGCCATTTTCAGCGACTCTTTTATGTACAGTGAGGAACAAAAAAAAAAAAAAAACTTCTCCTTTTTTTTTTCCGTGGGGCGTAGGATTTGATTATGTACTCCTTCGCTCTTATCAATACAAGACGTAGTTTATTTTGAAACTTGATTTTTTTTATCTTATCTCGTTAATGTCTTGTTTGTTGTTATATGTTTATATGATTAGTTGCCTTGATAGTTGTTGCTTATCGAATACTTGTGCCGTCCATATGATGTAGTGAATTACATTGCATATTTTGTGTTTGTAACATGACTTACATCTTGGATTTGTTTAACTTGCAAATAACTTTCTAAGTTGACTTTGTTAGCCTTAAGGATCAAGTAAGTGCCCCACCACTTGTTTGCAAGAGACATGGTCGGTCCGTGCACTTGGTCAAAGTTGTGCAATAGGTCTATTGATTTTTGGACCACCAATTTGGTGTCATGTTAAAACTAAAATTGGTGGTCTAAAAATTGAGCATTGTTCAAATAGTAATTTTGGTTTGGGTTTTTTTTTTTTTTTTTTTTTTATAAATTGGTTGTGTTTTAACCAAATAGACCATGCCTTGGGATTTTGAAAATTCCTTTTTTGTACCCTAAGTTTTGAAAATTCCAATGACTTTCTATAGTTTTCCCCCAATAACAAAATGTTTTACAACTTTATCACTCAGTTGCCCCTCTGAATTTTTTTTAATTACTATATTTATATAAATTTTTTTGCCAAAGCTTTCAATTTCACCTTACTTTTAAGACTCATATTTACATTTTAGTATCTTAAATAATAAATCAAAATCAACTATACTACTCTATTTTTTAAACTATAACCTTTAAAATTAAATTAAATTCTTTATAAGCTTAGTTCATTTAGGAAACACCAAAAATATAAAAAAATAAGTTATGGTCAAAGATTTTAATATTGTAATTTTAGTTCAAACTTTTGTTTGATTCACAGCCTCCTGAAAGTAATATGTCTAGCTATGCCACTTAACGGAGTTGAATATTATATTATAGGTCTGGTCTGAATATTCTCCATGTTAAAATTTTGTCTATCCCAGCAAACCAACAGTTTGGTATTGAACTAGATAGTGAACAACCCTAGAATGGGCTTAGATCAATTTTTTTCTTAGGAAAAAAAAGTTTTTCAAATTAAATGCCATGAAATCCTAAAGATTGTGAGGAAAATTTTACCCTTACGGTTTATGATTATATATTTTTATCTTCCCTCTTTCTCTTTCTCTTTCTCATCATTCTTCCTCCACCTTCTTCTAATTACCACGATAATCGATCCCTCACCCCAGGACTTCTCAATAAGTTGTCACCATAATACGGTAGGCTACCAACGGTAAAACAACCTTCAGTATCAGGTGAATTTAGATGCTACGTCTATATATAGATATGAGTTCTGCAATAGGTTATATATAATAACCTATAGTATGATAATCCTTTTCCGTAACAAACCGGCATGAGTTTTTCTTTTTTCTTTCTATTTTTATTTTTTTGAAGTTATTATAGATTTATTTTTTTTAAAACGTGCAGTATGGGATGGCATCTGCAAGGCTGCAACCTACCCCAGAACCCCACCAACCAAATAACCTTATGCCTTTTTAGTGGTATTTCTGGTATCTTGAATAATTTATCTTCTATACGATAAAAATCAACTTATAAAATTTGAATGTCCGATTGTGACAATTATTGCAGAACACCTAATATAACCAGTGCAATTTTCTTCTGAATTATGAGATATATCTAACAATGACAGAACCACAACCGCGCCCCCCCCCCCCCCCCCAAAAAAATAAAAAATAAAAAAAAAGGGGCCTGGCAATCAGATTTCGCTTAGAGGACAGGCCACATGCAGATTGATCATTAAGGGAAAATCCCAGTTTTGTTTATTCATTTTGTATATTTTTCTAACCATGCCCGGTGATGCAGCGAGAGGGAAGGGAAAGAGTGGACTCTCCTTGATTTCAATGTATCATTGCTCAAATTCAGTCTCAGAAAAACGACACTAACTATAAATTAAAGCTAACAAACGACATGTAAAACAATTGTGAAAATGACGTCAAAACCAACCTTAAACCCCCCCCCTCCTCCCCCCCCCCCCCCCCCCCCCCCAAAAAAAAACATGGGCCTGGCAATCAGATTTTGCTTAGAGGACAGGCCACATGCAGATTGATCATTAAGGGAAAATCCCAGTTTTATTTATTCATTTTGTATATTTTTCTAACCATGCCCGGTGATGCAGCGAAGGAGTGGACTCTCCTTGATTTCAATGTATCATTGCTCGAATTCAGTCTCAGAAGAACGACACTAACTATAAATTAAAGCTAACAAACGACATGTAAAGCAATAGTGAAAATGACGCCAAAACCAACCTTAAAGGAAACGACAATAATAAGCTTCGATAATACTTAAAATTTAGGATGTGTTTGGAACATCGGAACTTAAAATTTTCTTTTTTTTCCCCCCCAAATTTGCTTGTTCTGCCACCTTATTTCAAATCCAATATCTTATTTTCTATCTTTCATTTAAAAAAAAAAAAAAGCCTCAGCTTTAAAAGTCCATAAATTTTTTATTTCAAGTTGAAATGAAATTATTTTTGTGTCTAAATGATCAAAACAATGAGATAAATTAAATAAGATTGATATTACTTTTTTTTTTTTTTTTTCTAGAACACATAAGATATGCTATATATAACAATTCATCTTCAATTTACATTTCAACTAAACACACATTTCCAACAAATAAATTTAAAAAAAAAAACTACGAAACTTATACTCCAATTGGTGTTCTAAACAAACCCTAACTAGAATCAACTAAAGGGTTTCTTCCTCATCACCCGGGAAGATATTTGATTGGATTTTCAATTTCCTTTTCTTTTTTTTTTTCCCCTCGAGTGGAAAATAAGAGATTAACCAAACTTAACACAGGGACCAAAAGAAATTAGATAATAAAAAATCTTTGGATAACCAGATCAGCAAGTGAACCTATGGTGTTAAAAAAATCTTCGGATAACAAGAGCAAGTGAACCTATAAATAGACCCCTACCTACCCCTCCGATCTGTACACCTACCGGAATATCTTCACTATTTTTCGCGAGCATAAGTGGCAATTTATAGTTTTAGTGCTTGTATTATGGAAGGTTTATTTTCGATGTTGAATATCTTTTTTTCGCCTTTTTTTTTTTTTTTTTGGTAAGTAAGTTAATCTTGAATATCTAGTAACAGGTTAGAATACTCAGAAAAACGGATATATACAAAAATATATATATACATATATGTGTATATATATAGTTATTAGCTAGGGACTTGAAGGATATTGTAACAACGACTTTGTAAGCAATTAATGTAAAATGACGTTATATTTATTAAACTAAAGCAACAACCGAGAAACACAAACTTTCTTCCGATTGGTATTACCGTATTTAAGGGTAAAAGAGCAGTAAAACACCACCAACCAAATTAAACAAATGGTTCCGTAATGAATACGAGATAAAGATATCTGTGTGTATATAAATATATATATATATATATATATGATGATAATAAGGAGATTTTCTACAAGATCTTATTAAAAAAAACACCACTAATATTTAGGATTTGTTTTTCAATCATAGGTATAAATATTTTTGTTTGATATGATTTTAAATAGGACATAATGATTAGAAATCGTATAGTCATCACAAGAAAAATTACATTATAATTCATATAATGCATGATTTTGCAGAAGGTGTACGGTGAAATGATGGAGCAATTTACATATAAATATATATATATATATATATATATATATATATATCAGGCAGGAGAGAAAAAGACCAGTTAACAGATAAAGACATGGATTTGAAAGCAAATAAAAAAGAAGGAAAAAGAAATGAAGAAGAAGAAATGTGTCCCTTTCAAGTACCTAAAGAGATCGCTTATTTCAACACGGAAAACAAAAGAAAAAAGATAATTAAATTCACCGCCAAAAAACGGACAAAGGACGCCGTCCCATCTCTCCATTTCAACGAACGTTCCTTCCTCCACTTTCAACAAAATATATATCTCGTACGCATTGCCATATATTCAATGACTAACTGGCTCTTAGAATCTTATCACATGAATTATAATACAATTTGGTCAACAGTCAAATCCCCCTAAAGTATCGAATTTTTCTTCTACAAGTCTTGTCACAAAAGTTTCAGTTTTTTTTTTTTTTTTTTCCAAGTAGATAAATATCAAGAGTAAAAAATTAAATAAGTATCAAGAGTTGGGAAAAAAAAAAAAAACATACGTTTATTTTGGAGGTTGTTTTTATAATTTTCTTTGATAAATATTCTTAATTTTTAATAATATATGATCCTCTACTCTTGTTACTATAAATAATTTTGCAATAAGGTCCCCATAGAACATAGGATAAAAAATATATATGATAATTTAGCAGAATTTAATAATATTCATACTAATAAGAAATTTTTAAAATCCTATATTATGGAACTCTTCTAATTAAGAAAATACCACATCGATTGATAAATGTGTAGAATTTCTTGAAAACTGACGTCCTGATCACTCCACAAGAAAAGAAATTGTTTGACATCCTAATATATAATATGTAAATTATAATGCTGACAAATCACATTTATATACATGTCAAGTTTATCTAACAAATTTCTACCAAAGGTGTGATTGAAATTGGGATAAAGAGATGATTCTAGAGAGCGATCAATATTAAACCAAATCAACTTCAACCACCTCTTTAAAAAATTAAAAAATAATTAAAAAAAAAAAAAAATCAAAGACAAACCTCCGTTTCCAAGCTACTCAAAATAGTTGCCACCTGACCAATGGAAGGCCTACTCTTCCGAGAATTACCAACACAAGCCAAAGCAACTTTAGCTAACCTAACAAGAGGCTTGACATTGGGAGGAATACCAAGTCTAGGATCTAAAAACTCGTTCAACCTCATTTCCCTAATCAAAGGCAAACCCCACTTTACAACCAACCCTTCTTCACATCTTCTCCCACTCAAAATCTCCAACAAAACGACACCAAATCCATAAACATCACTCTCTTTACAAGCCCCTCCGCTTCTCTCACCCCAATACTCACTGTCCACATACCCCACTAGACCTCTTCTCTCCTGCTTGGTCCCAAAAAAGTGAGGCCATAATCACATACCCTAGCAACAAATTCTCATCAATCAAAATATTGGAAGGCTTCACGCATCCATGAACTATATTTGGCGCCACGCCCTCATGCAAGTACTCGAGCCCTCTCGCTGCCCCGGCAGCAATAGCGACACGCCGGCTCCAATCCAATAGCGAAACCCGTCCGGGTTTTGGTGCAAGTGGAATTCCAAGCTTATTGTGCCAACAAACTCCGACACTATGATTCTCTCCCCCGGTGCCTCCGAGAAGCCTATGATTTGTACTATGTTGGGGTGTTGAGCCAAGGAGAGAGACTTGAGAACCGTGGAGAATCCGAAACCGGCATTGCTCAAGACTAGCCTTGGATGAATCCGCTTGACGGCGACAATCTCTCCCCTCTCGAAAACGGCGGCGTATAGGGTTCCTAAGCGGCCCTCGCCGATGACTCTGCGGCGGCTGAAGCCGTCCGTGGCCGCGTCTATGTTGGTTAGAGGAAACGACGTCGCTGAGGCCTTGATGGGAAGGAGCTCTTGACCTCGGGATTGGTTGATGACCGGCTTTCTTTTTGCAGAATAGTGTGACGACTAGAATTATGAGGAGAACAAGGATACAAGTAGCGAGGAGAGCCAAGACAAAGTCATAGGCAATACTCTGGCTGTGACTCATGTCTGTGTGAATTGCGATGTATATATGTGCATATGCAAAGAGGTTCTTCACAGGCTTTTGTACATACACTATATATATAGATATATATATATATATATGTATATGTATATGTATATGTAAATGTATATTTATTGAGTGGTGGAGAAGGGAAGAGAAGTAGAGGTTGGACGGTCAAGAAAATTGGGGTCTGGGGAAGAGGGTTGTGTAGTTTATATTTTTTATATATAAACGCGCGCGCGCGTGTGTATTGAAGTACACAAGAATGATCAAATCAAAGAGAGAAAACTTATGAAAAGAAAAATAAAATGGTGGGGTTGTATTTCTTTGAAAAATTTGGGGTGGATGGGTGAGAAAGTTGGAATTTTGGCACTAATGGTAAAGAAGTAGCAAATGTTGGTTGATAGTTGGCCGCCTCCCCTACGCTACGATGAGAATGACAATGTTTAATAGTGACATGTTCTTACAAAATGGCTTTTTAAAAGCTTATTTTCTCCAATATAAAGTGACGTATGCTAATCAATAACTTTTGCCTTGTCCATCTGGGACCAAATTAATAGTTATTTCTAGTCGTCCTTACGTCGGTCTTGATTGATGATTGGGCTATTACTTTGGTTTTATGCTAACGGAAGTTTTGTCCCGTTGTTTTGAACTTTATAGGGTGCAAACTAAACCCGACTTGGCGATTGCAATTTCACCTGTTCATTTTGGTCATCCACTTCTATTCTGTCTCCTCTTGCACAAATCCACAATGAAAAAGTTAAATGTCATAACTAATAATTAAAAGGGGCCGAGATATAGAAATCTATGTTTCCTAATATAATATAACAATTATAGTAATTGGTCTAAATAATCCATGAATTCTTTTAAAAGGGATGGTTTGGTCCCTGATCTTTTTTTTTTTTTTTTTTTTTTGGCCAAGATAACTCTGAACTCTTAATTTTTGGTAATTTCAGTCATTTCTATCCAAAAGCGTTAAGTTTTTGACGGAATTAGTCATGTGCAATGCATGTGATCTAATTTATGAGAATGTTTTAATAATTTAATAATTATTAATTTAACAAAATAAAATTAAAAAAATTTTCTCACTCCTCCCTCTCTCTCTCTCTCTCTCCATTTCTAAAAACCTATCCACAGGGGAGGGGGCCACGATGGAGAAGAAGATGGCCGCGCGGGGGGGGGGGGAGCCAACACTCAGATCGTGTCAGGGGGGTCCGAAACCTAGATCGTAGTGGCACGAAGGAGGGGGGAACCGATATTGCAGGGGGGCCAAAACTCAGAATGCGCCGGGGGGTCCAAAACCTAGATCGCAGCAGTCATGGGGGCTAAAATCGCAGTGTTGGAGTGGGTGAGGGCAAAATCCAGATCGCATGGGGGTGGAGAGGGGGAAGGAGGGAGGGAGGAAGACGGCCTCCAACTCCGGTATCGGTGTCAACATCGGCATCCAATTTTGGGGGTGGGGGGTGGGAGGGAGAAGGGGAGAGAGATAAAGGTCTCTCTTCTTCTTTTTTTTTTTTTGTAATATAAACAAGGGTATTTTTGTCTTTTTAGAGGTATTTTCCTTCAAAAGCACAAAACATGCTTCTCACATGGTCATTCTGTGAGTTTTTTAACGAAAAATACTAGAATGACCAAAAATAAGAGTTCAGGGTTATCTCGGTTAAAAAAAAAAAAAAAGGACGGGACCAAACCGTCACCTCTAGACCAATTACTCGAATATTTATTTCATCTCTCCATATATTGTATTTGAATTACACATTTATTTAAACACTATACTTACTCATTTAACTCTTTATCCATTCATTTTTTCTATCTATTTTTGTTAATCGCATCACCTACTATCTTTCTTTCTCTCTCTCTAGTACATATTAAAATGATTATTCAATGTAAACAATCCAAATACACATTTCAATTTGAAATATAATGGTTTAAGGGGACATTCAAACACATACCGAAATACAAAACCAAGTGAATGTAAACGATCCCAACATTCCATTACTATGTTGGTGAGCTATAATTTTGAATGGTCGAAATTTTGTTAAATTTAATTATCTTGTTTTATTTTCTTCCTGTTTTTAATATGATGTGATCTTGTGGTTAAAATTCTATTTTAACATAGAATTTTTTTAATATATTCTACAGTACTCATTCCTTTTACTACTTTTTTTTTTTAAATTTAAAAGTTAAATGGTCATCCACTTGTCAACTAGAGTACAATTGATATATATATATATATATATATATATTATACAAGTAATTTAGGACTATGGACTAGTTACACAAAATTCCTGTGTTTTCTCAAATGCAAATGTGGTGTTTCATATCACGTTTTCAAGAATGTTGTAAACCTTCTGTGTGTTGGTAAATCATGTTAAAATCCTCCCTTTCGGCCTGGTTTTGTTAACCAACACGGCAAAACTTTTTGTCAATGGTTAAACTACCCCTTGTTAATAAACATGTTAGTTCAAAACAAATTTGTCGTCCGAACAACAAACTTGAGAACTTTAAACTGGAACTTCATTGCCAGCAAGATCGTGACGATGATGAGTCATTGTGAGTCATGAATCTCACAGTGTGAATCATTGTTGGACTAAATGACTTTGACATTTATGCCACCAAAAGTTTTGATTGGAAAAAATTGAATCAAAATCAAATTTAAATTGAAATTCTCAGTTTTTCTAAGATCCGTATGCATTCATCTCTCTCTCTCTCTCTCAACTATGAATTTAGTTCAAATTTTCATTTCGAATTCACTTTTTAAAAAAGATTAATTTTTAAAAAAGAGTAACATAGTCCTTTTTCATGACTAGCTATTATTTTGTCAATATATATATCACAAGAGAGGTTCTTGATATAGTTTGCAAGAATAGAGTCCGTTTGGCTTTTAGGTGTGAACCTAAATTTTCATTTTCAGTTTTTGTCTTTTTTTAAAAAGTAAAAAATATATATAATTAATTTTTAAAGATTCAATCAATTTCAATCTAAAAATTCTATTCTTAACTGATATTCCAAACACAAGCTAAAAGTTTTGTACAATATATGGTGAAACGTTGAATTTCAACAAGGAATATGGAAATTCGGTTTATGTAATTGACCTCGAGGTACTGCTTGAATAACATATGCCGGCCACTGCATATATAAGAGGAGAATCTGAAACTTCTATTATTGAAATTTTCTTTAAGACATCTTGTTTATAGTTTGATTCACGGGACTTCAAAGTCTCACGACAAATGCGTTGTATCAATATGTTAAGTTGTGAAGTTAATTATTGTCCTGATACAGAGACAATTTACATATCCAATTGATTTCAATTTTATTGTAAAATCGGTTACCCTACTCTTTCTTTATATGTAAGGGGCAATGTTTTTAAGGTATTGAAAGAAGTTAGAGAAAGATGTGAAGTGAGTGTGAGGTGTGCAATTTTATCTTATAATCTTCGACATCATCATAATAAATCGTTATTGTTTCACCTGTTAAAATGTAACTCTTACGTTAAGAATTTTTCTCTGAATTTTTGATTTTACCTCTAATTAAATATATGACTCAGATCTGCACTTTTCTTTCTCTCTCTAACACTCTCCCCCTAGCTTACGGGTGACAATTCGTGTTATGTGTCGGGTTTGTATCGTGTTAGAGCCGTGTCGATTTTTTTCTTCCTTGACCCGAACAAGACCCGCGACATGAAAACGACACAAAACCGCGACACGAACCCGTCACGGATCGATATGACACGAATTGAAATTGACCCGCGACACGAAATTGACTTGCGACATGAAATTGATTCGCGACATGAAATTAACCCGCTACACGAATTTGACACGAAATTGACTTATGACACGAAATTGACCCGAAATTTACATGAAATTGACATAAAAGTTCACCCGAAATTGACACGAAAAAACGGGTCGTGTTCGGGTTCTACGGGTTTAACCCAAACATAATCTGTTTTTTCTTGTGTCAATTTCGGGTGACCCAAATTTGACCAAATATCTATTTTTTTCTAATCCGAACCCATAAAATTCGTGTTGTTTTCGAATTGTGTCGTCGTGTCGCAACCCGTATTGCCACCCCCTAACTCTCTCTTTAACTATATACGACTTCTCACCCTAAAACCCAAAATTTTTCTCTCTCTTTCTCTGTGTTTGCGCTCTCTCTCATTCTCTCTTTCTCAGCTCTCTCTCTCTATCTCTCTCCCTCTTCTCTGTGTTCTTCCCCTCCCTCTCTCTCTTTTCTGTTCAAACCGCCCAACGGCAACCGTGCCAGACACGTCACCTCACCATTCCGACTCCGGCGGGTCTCCTTCGAGCCTTCACCGATCCGCCCCCGTGCCGTCACTCGCCGGTTGCTAGCGGTCCGCTGTGCGGACCTTCGCCCCGGCATCCGCCAAGCTTCCTTGTCGCCCTCCGGTGACACCTCCCACTCCAGTTTTCACGGAAGGCTTCGATCTACAAAACCTCGCAACCGGCGCTTCGAATCACGGCATCCAAGTGACCAGATCCGGTCCGGCAAAAAAAACACATCGCTCGATCTCCGGCGAGGACTGAGATCGTGGCGTCCGAGGGCGGATTTGTAATTCGAAGATTCGATTATGTGATTTTCAAGCTTTTTGTTTTTGAATTATGAAGCGGTGGCATATGGCCGTTTTGCGAGGTCTAATCCAGAAGCAATGCTCACGAACACTCAGGGTCGATTTGAGCTTGCAATAGAGACATGTATTTGCTTGAAATTGTATTTTGGTTATAATTACTAGTTTTGATACTTAAATATTTTTTTTCTTTGATTTTGGTATGAAAAATTTCAGTTATTACAGGTTACAAAAAATAATACTAGCTTTTTAGTTAGTCATTAGTTAATTCTTCCAAGAATCCTTCTGTTCATCTCCCAATATAACACTAACAGTGATGCACTGAATTAATTTGGAAAAATGTGTCGCAGGGTGATATTGTTTATATATGTAAATTAGAGTCTGTAAATTAATTAATCAAGAGACAAGTGAGTTTGATGTGAAGAGATATTCCCCAATCATGCATTCAAGAGATACATTTTGATGTTGTTTTCACCAAGTTGGTTTCTTTTGTTGACACCAAGTCTGTCTGTGACATACCTGTTACAAAGCAATGAAACTGGCTTGAAAAGTAAACTAAACTAAAGCAATCTAACTACACTTTGACTTTTGGTATGAAAATTTTCAATTATTACAAGTTGCATATAATAATACAGAGTTTTTTTTTTTTTTTTTTTAAGTTATTCGTTGATACTAAAAATTGAATTAAATTACGTATGTTTTAATTGGTCATTCATTACGAGAATTGGTATGTGCAAGTGCCAATATGTACAATTGACTATATCAAAAGGTATTCTGATAGAATATAAAGGCATTCTTGTACAATCCAAAAGGCATTCTAATAAAATCTGAAAAATATAAGCATTATGGCAAAAATCAAAATGTATTATGGCAGAATCTAAAATGCATTCTGACAGAATTCGAAAGGCATTCTGGCATAATCCAATTTGAATTCTAATGGAATTTCTCCGACAACCGGAGCCAGATACGTTCGGCCATCTTTATTAAAATCTATAAAATATATATTCTATGAAAATCCATTTTAGATTCTAATAGAATCTCTCCGGTAAGATTAGAGTAGATTTACGTTCAATTTTGAGTTTGATGATTTTAGTGTTGCGAACTTTGAACAAGTACTTGAACATTTTGATAAAATTCATTGGAAGCTTGTGCTATTATTCTTGTGAATAATTTGCTTGTTTTCGGTGTTTTGTTTGCCGAGAAAATTTATTTTTGTTGGTTTGGTTTGTTTTTTGGTGATTTATTTGTCAGTTTTCTTGGGTCTATTTGTTTGCCTGGAAAATTTTTGTCTGTTTTCTCGGGTATGTTTGTTTGCCAAGAAAATTTTTGTTATTGTAGGGGGAAAATAAAAGTGTTAATGATTTTTTATTTTCAACTGGAGATGCAAAAAAAAAAAAAAAAAAAAATCTATTACAATTGGTTTTGGATTATATCAAAATCCATTTTACATTAATCAAAATTCGTTTTGCATTTTATCAGAATCCATTTTGTCTTCTTGAATTCTATGAAAATCCAAAACTTGCATAATGATAGATTTCATTTTGCACTTTGATAAAATATGTTTTGCATTCTATCAGAATTCATTTTGCCTCCTCAAATTCTGGTAGAATCCATTTTGTATTCTGATAAAATCCATGTTGTATTCTGATATAATCCGTTTTGCCTGTTTAGAATTTTATTGGAATCCACTTTGTCTTCTCAGATTCTGGGAGAATCCATTTTAGATTCTAACAGAATCTTTCTTATTATCAGAGCTGGATACGTACGGCCATCTTTGTTAAAATCCTAAAAATATAAATTCTGTCAGAATCTATTTTGGATTCTAATATCTCTCCACCGACTAACAACGACGCCGATGACCAAAGTCGGATATATCCGATTATCTTTTGTTAAAATATGAAAAAGAAAAAAAAATCCGGCGAGTGGAGCATGACACATCCGATCATCTTTATTGAAATATAAAAAAATTCTAATAATCAGCGACAGCGATCGGCCAGTAACTGACAACTAGTCGGTAAAAAAATTCCAACAACTAAAAAAATTCCAACAACTAAAAAAAAGAAAATAAAGACATATGGATGCTTTTATCTACTAACTATTTATTTATTTATTTGTTAAATTAAATGTTTTGAAACAGTAAAATTATTAACTTTATTTTTATAGATAATAAAATTATAAGAAGGTGCTATAAATTTAGTACATTCTTACAAATCTTCCTTTTTTGCCTTGAACTTTTGGGTGGTAAAATGGATTTTGTGGACTAAAGCAGTCACAAACACGACAATTATATGGGCAACAGAAACAAAGCCCAAATGCTAAAAATCGACACAAGTACATGTAGGTGCAGGCCGTTGTGATAGTTTGGTCTGTAAACTATGCGGGGACAACAAGACACTGACTTCAGGCCCTTGTGCCATTGTGGCCAGTCCATTCAATCTTGGACAACTGCACCCACTAATGTACTTCTTTCACATATATTGGAAACTGCGTGACGGAACTAAAACTGAAGATAACTACCACTTCTCGAAGCAAAAGCTAAAACCAAACCACCTCTTAATATAACGTCTAACAAATGTTGCGCGTTTTCTAACTGTCAAATTGCATCGAAGTGGATCAAAATCATCAAAACTATATATCTATATACACACACATATATATAAAGGGGCTGCTATCTGACATTGTCCTTAATTAATAATTTTTTTTTATGATACGTCGTATCAATATGGTGATTCTAATATAATTTTTTTTAAAAACTAATATCATGTGACAAAATTCTAAATAAAAAGCCACTACAATGTTCTAAATAATAAATCATATACAAATCAACTAGTTATTACAAATGTCTAAACAAAAAATTACAAGTGTTTGATTTTATTCAATACCAAATACAAGACTTTTTCTATATATACATATGAAAAAGACTAAAGACGCCAACTTCAATCCCAACTATTGAGTACTAACATATGTGATATAGAGTTATCGTTTTTTTTATTGATAAATATTTAAAATATTGTCTCTTCAATAATTGCATTTACTAATAAAAATATAATACGTAAATTAATACTAAAAAAGTTGAGATTAGAGTTGGTATTCCTAATATTATTATGTATATGTGATGACATAAAAATGCATCAATTCTTCTTTTATTTATTGTTGGTACCATCTTGTTCTCTATCTCTTTCGTGTATATTAGGAATATAAGGACCTATCAATGGAATAAAAAGTGCCTAACCTAACTTTACTTGAAGGATTCAGATTCATTAGCACCAGCACATGCAAACTCAACACAAGTCAATTCATTAATCGGGGCTTATGAGAAGAAGAAAACACATTCTAACCGTCGCACCTATTGAGTGATTGAAAATTAATTATTACTCCAACATAGTGACAACACGTGAATCGACCTTCACAGTAGGGTCGCGGTGCAAGTTAGAAGGGAGCATTTTATTTTTTCAAGGTTAAGAGAGAAGTTAGAGAAGAAAAAAAGAACAAAGAGGTTATGAAGGGTGTGATTTTCTCTTGCAATATTCTTTTTCGACATAATAAATTACTGCAATGATCGAAAATGGACGTCTTTCTTCAACAAAAGGTGAAACCATTGTAAATCTTACGCATATTGCCTCTACCGATTGAGAAGGTCTAATATTTTAACCGGACCAAGTCAAGTGACAGAGCAATTTTTTTTTTTTTTTTTTTTAATTTTAACCCTGAGTTTGGCATCATATGGTGTACAATGCAGTGTATGTGGTTATTAGAACAGGTTCAAGTTCAATAATGTCGGCTTGAGATCGAGGCTGTTCTTGGCCTCTCTCTCAGCCTCAACAATAAAGCTCCGGTCCTGGCCTATACAGCATAAATACAAACCATGCATAGTGCGTGAGAGATTTGAAATTGAAAACTTCCAAGTTGGAGTTGGTCCAATCAGAGTGGTGGAAGGAGATCAGATTTTATGATTTACTTTTTTTCTCAGCATGCATGGTCCATTTAGGGACCCAACAACCGGAGGGTGAGCAGTTATTTGTCTGCACTTAAGGAAAAAAGGGATTCAGATTTAGAGAGAGATGGTGTATTGGCCATCGGATCATTCTTTGCCAAGAATTATCATTATTACACTGCACCAAACCGACACGATTCAGCTCTGTTGGCATTTAATATATACGTACCATCAGTCTTCGCATACACACACACACACACACATATATATTGCCATCTCAGCAGCAGCTCTGTGAGATTTGCGTTTACTGGTGAACTTGGAAGTATATGTGTGTGTGTGTATACATATATATATATATATATAAGCAAAGAAAAGAAATAACTGACAAATTTAAACGATACTTTCTTTCACCCACTTTGTCAGTGCAGCTACTAGTACATTTCGGTAGGCCAGTTTCATAATACACCAATCTAAATTACCTTTCTCGGACCTCAAGCTATACTCGGTCTTAAAAGCAGTTTGCTTCGTTTTGGCATGGCTAGTAGCAACTTAATAGAAAAATGCCAGAGAACAAGGTTCAACATCACACTATCAGAGACATAGGCCTCATTGGTGGTCCCACATTATAAGACCCGTTATCTATTAATAAGTGATGTTAAATATCATTGATATTCCCTAATATTGCTTTTTTAGGGCTAGCAAACAGCCCAATTTTCTTTTATCTTATATCTTTTTTTTTCTTTTTAAATAATTCGATTTGAAGAATAGTGTCTCTCCAAAAATTTATTTCGCAGAAGGCCAAAGAATAGTACACTTTGTGGGTACCGCACATATCCATACCCAAAGTAACTTATTGTTCTATAGCGATGATGCAATGATATATCCAATGAAAGTAATATCCTTTCAACATCCTTTTTGGCTGCTTACCTTTTTTTTTTTTTTTTTTTTCACTCCCGATTCCAAGACTTCTTATAACCATGAAAAAAGAGATAATGCAATAGCTATAACTTCTCGCACTTTAATACGTCTAAATTTTTTATTTTTTATCCTCTGTCTTTCAAAAAAAAAAAAATTTCTCATTAGCATGTTTTTAAGCTAAAACTGTTGAAAGAATGATTTTTTTTTTTTGATTTTTTTTTTTTTTGATAATGGAGAATTCATTAATGGATACAAGAACAACAAGCTACTACAAATCAACAAAGATAAAATGAAACATGCCTTTGGCTCCGACTGATTTTGGTGCAATCAGTCGGGGCAAAAGAATGTTTTTTTATTTAAATTATGAGGTACCAATTGGATATTATCTGAATCTTTCAACCAAGGTATCAATTTACTAATTCGATAAAACCGGGAAAAAACTTGGGTAAAGGACTATTAATTAGTACAAATTCCATCAGCTACAATAATACTAGCATCCAATCATGCTACCCAAAAAGAATAATCAGTAATTTTAAAAATTCAAGACCCCTCTGTCTCTCTACTCTCTACACCGTTTATATATACAGAGCCATGCCAGCCAAGCATGAAAAAAAAAAAAAAAAAAAAAAAAAAAAAAAAAGCGAGTAAAAGGGAGTACAAAGGCATGAGGCCCCAGAGTCACAGAAATCAAAGGGGGAAAGCAGAGCAGCATATGATAGAGGAGAGAGTGGTCTGGTCTGAAGCCAATTTCACTTCCAACACAGGGGGACGGGACATGGAGGGCCTAACAAACTTATTAATTGATATATACAGCTGTTTGATATCTATCATTGGTTGACATGGTATTATTATTCACTACTATATATATTTGTGTATATGTGTATATGTGTGTGCGAGCGTAATGTCACAACCATAACTAGTCAAATGCATTTAGCCCGGAATAACAACCATCACACCAAAGGATATGCAATTTGGAAAGCTACATTTTCAGATTCTCATTTAATATTTAGGGATTCAAAAAAAAATCAAAAAAATATTAATTTGGAATTTTACACTAGTTCTTTCTCATAAACCCGACAATTTAATTTATAAAAAGAAAAAAAGAAAAAAAAGCACCCCGAGTGACTTCATTGAGAAGTCACAACTAATTCTAAGGCAGAGCTGTTAATGCATTATGCATCCAACTCTTACACATGTGGCAGCAGAAAAATTCCGATGGTTAATTTACAGCATAGAACAATACACCACCCTCCTTTTGTACTACCCACCACATTTTTCCTTTCCTTTTCCTTTTTTTTTTTTCTTTTTTTTCTTCACCCCCTAATCTAAACTCGCCTCAAAATTTTCTTTTTCCCCTGTCCCAATTACTTGGAATAAAACAATCACCAATTGGGATTAGGGGGAACAAATTTTGGGGGGAGAAAAAAATGAATAAAAGGAAAGTACTTAAGCTTTAAAAAAAAAAAAAAAAAAAAACCCAAATCAACCAAAAAATAATTAAAAATAATTAAAAAAAAAAAAACTTAAAAAAATTCAAGCTACACTGCCATGATCTGAAGTGTCTTCATAGTAATAAGGGGAAAACTTGCCATCCTTCTTGTAGGCTTTCGGGTGAATCTCCATGCCCACTTCTTGCAGCATTTTGACGACCCTTCTCATGGAGGGACGGTTGATAGGAAGTGGGCTGGTGCAGACGAGTCCTATGTTTAGGACTTTGCGTATCTCTGCCCTGTAACATGCTTCGAGCTTCGGATCAATTACGTCATCAGCGTCTTTCTGGTCCAAACTCGCGCAAACCCACTTCACCAAATCCTTCTCTCCGAACTCCGGGTCTATCGGAAGTCTCCCCGTCACCAGTTCGAGTATCACCACGCCGAAGCTGTATATATCGCTCTTCTCGTTCACTCGTAGCGTGTACGCGTACTCTGCATAGGGAGAGAAAAAAAAACAATTTAGCTTAGTTTAGTCTAATTTGTATTTTGAGTCGGTATTAAGTATTTAGTCATTAGTAACAAGTAAATTACCTGGGGCAATGTAGCCGCAAGAACCAGCAATGACAGACATGGATTTAGGACCTTTCCCGGACATATCAACAACCTTGGCAACTCCGAAATCGGCGACTCTTGCGCCGAAATCCCCGTCCAACAAGATGTTGTTGGACTTGACATCCCTGTGAACGATCGGAGGAACACAATCGTGATGTAAATAGGAAAGCCCCTCAGCTGAATCCACGGCAATCTTGTACCTCGTAGGCCAGTCTAGCAAACCGCCTTTCCTGCTATGAAGCAAGTCGCCGAGACTGCCGTTCGGCATGTACTCGTAAACCAAGAGCTTGCAGTCCCTCGTCGTGCAACAACACCACAGCTTGACAATGTTCTTGTGCCTGATCTTCCCCAAGGTCTCGACCTCGGCCTCGAATCCGTCGTCCGGGGCGCGGCCTTTCTCAAGATCCTCGCTTTCGCACGCCCTTTTAGCCCCGCCCCAGAGCTTCTTCACCGCGACCGCTTCTCCATTGCCGAGCACGACCTTGTAGACTTTCCCCGACGCGCCGCTTCCGATGACATTGTCCTCGTCGAGGCATTCCAGAATCTCGTACTCGCTGAAGCCCAGTTTGTGGAACGACATCAAAGTCCACTTGGATTTGTCTATGGCTCTCTTTGCCTTCTTGAAGTTCCTGTACTTCAAGTAAAACAAAACGACACCAACAACGAACACCAAGCTCGCGAGTATGAACATGCTTCGGAGAACCCATATGTATCCCTGGCTTTTAGTCTGGGTAGTGTTTTCACACAGGCTTTTCATGCTTGCACAGAGGCCGGTGTTTCCCAAGAAGCTGTTTTTGTACATGTCTTTGGCGAGCAATGGCGGGAGATCACCGGAGAGATGATTTCTCGATAGGTTGAGAAGATTCAGCTTTAGATTCTGCAACCCGATGGGGACTTTCCCCGAAAACTGATTCCCGGAAAGGTCGAGATAGTTGAGCACGGACAGTTTCCCAATTCCGTCCGGGATTTTCCCGGAAAGTTGGTTGTTTGCGAGATTGAGCTCGTTGAGCTTCTTCCACGATTCGATTTTGCTCGGGAGCTTTCCTGAGAGCTGGTTGTTGTGAAGATCAAGGTTCCCGAGCTGTCCAAGATTGAGGATGCTCTCCGGCAGAGCTCCGCTGAGGCAATTATGGTCGGCGGAGAATTCGACGAGATTTTCGACCGAACCGATCTTCTCCGGGATTTCTCCCGAGAAGTTGTTCCGCGATATTAACAGCATCGAGAGGTTCGTCGCGCCAGCAATGGTCTTCCCTATCGAGCCGGAGAATTGGTTCTCCACGAGCTCAAGTAAATAGACTCGTGGCAGTCCCCAGACGCCTGCCGGAACCTCGCCGGAAAACTTGTTTTGCCCCAGACGGACACGTGTCAAGCTCCCGCAGTCGCCGAGGCTGGCCGGAATTTTGCCGGAGAACGAGTTGTGTATCATCAGAAGTTCTTCCAACTCGCCCTTTTCACAGAGAGTCGCCGGTATCTCGCCGGATAACTTATTGCTCGATACGTCCAGCCATTTCAAGGCAGAATTTTTACCCAAATTCTCCGGCAACGCGCCGCTGAGGAAGTTCTTGAACAGCCTGAGCTCGTACAGATTCGGCGAGTCCGCAATGCTCGCCGGCAGTTTCCCCTCGAAGCGATTCTCGTAAAGATTCAAGCTCTCGAGCGGCAAGCGACAGAGCTCGTCGGGAATCGGGCCGGATAGCTCATTCATCGAGGCGTCGAGGAGCCTCAATGACGTCAGGTTCGACATTCCCGGCGGGAAGTTGCCGGAGAGCGAGTTGTTGTAGAGCTCAATTTGGACGACGCTGCTCATTCCGACGAGCGAACTCGGGATTGGACCGTGCAAATTGTTGATCGCCAAGTCCAAATCCTTCATCTTCTTGAGCCGACCGAGCGAGTCAGGAATCTCACCAACCAAACCACAGTCCGTCAGCCACAACACCTCCAACTCCGTCAAGTTCCCGAACTCCGCCGGGATCCGACCCGGCACAAAGGGATTATATGACAGATTCAGCATCTTCAAACTACTCACATTTCCGAAAAACGCCGGCAGACTTCCATCGAGCAGATTGTAGACAAGCGAGATAACCTCCAGCTTCTGGAACCGTCCAAAGCTGTCGGGAATATCACCGGAGAAGTTGTTGCCAGTAAGGTCGAGATGCCGGAGGTCTGGAAGGTCGGCGAGGGTGAGGGGAAGAGCACCGGTGAGGAGATTCTGCGAGAGATCGAGGTAGCGGAGACTTCGGCAGGAGGAGATGTCGAGAGGGAGGGTGGAGTTGATGGAGTTGTTGTAGAGGACGAGGGAGGTGAGATTCTCGAGGCGGCAGATGACGGAGGGGAAAGGTCCGGCGACGTTGGCGTTGGAGAGGTCGACGGAGGAGACGGAGCTGGTGGAAGAGTTGCAGGAGATACCGAACCAGGAGCAGGGCGTGTCGTCGCGGTCGTTCCAGGAGGAGAGGGCCGAGTCAGGATCGTCCAGCGAGTTCTTGACTCGCTGGAGGTACAGACCTTCCTGGTTCAGACACAGAATCGTTGCAGGCGAGGAGAGAAGAGTAGTGAAGAAGAACATCACAGGAATGAAAAAAACCATTTTTTTTTTTAAACTTCTCTTTTTCCGTTTTCGTTCTGCTTTCTGATTTGGTTGTGGAATGGCTATTAATTATCAAACTTGCAGTCCTCTCTTTCTACAACTTCTGGTGTGTGCATGAAAGCGAGGAGAAATAGAATGGAAACTGGAACCAGAAACAGAAACGGAAGTAGAATTGTTGTGTGGGTTTTTGTGCGTGATATTGAGGAGCAGAGGGAGTTTTTATTATTATTATTATTTTTTTTCTAATTTCTTGTTTTGGATATAAGAATTGAGACTTCCTCTGTTTGCATTTCGGATCAAGGTGTGATGAAAGAGAAATGAGGAAAGAAATTTAAAAAAAAAAAAAAAGGTTTTTACTTTTTTGTGGGGGAAACTGTCGCTCTTATATAGGGAAGGTCATCTGAGACAGTGAGCTGAGTCATTTATACACAAATCCACTCTTGAATTAGTTTTTTTTTTTTTTTTTTTTAATAGCAAAAAGAAGTAGTACTGTTCATTTTTTACTGCCGCCTAAAAGCAGTATTTTTCTTCTTCTTTCTCAAGTTGGGAAATTACCATGTGTCATAGATTTTGGTATTTGCAATTTGGCTCGTTGGCAATTTTGGGTATTTTAAAAAGAGGGGACCCCTCCTTTTTTTTTTTTTTTTTTTTTTGTTTCTTTTTTAGTGTATGAGGGTGGGGGGACCATATTTCTTTGCAACCTCTATGGTGTAATATAGATATTAATGCAATTAGTTTTCATTAGTTTATACATTGTGTTTTTGGCAATTATTTAGAATCCCGGATTAAAATAAATGAAGGGATATGAATCATATGATTAAAGGGTTCATAATGTGTAAGAGGTCTCCACCGAATTGTTTGTTCTCTAATCCATGTATGTAGAAAGAAATATTTTCAAGTTTCAATAAAATCAAATACTAAAATGAAGCCAATTTTGGTATTTTATTTTATTTTTTTAAATAAACATTATCTCTCTTTTTTTTTTTTTTTTTTTAATTTTTGGGGGCTATGTGTAGTAAAATGAAGTCAACTAGGCAACTAACTAAATTGACCAGCATCAAATGGTCTTTAAGAGATGACCTACAAGTTTTCTCTCCACACATATTCATTTAACGATGTGATTTCTTTCTAAAGCCTTCAAACACAAGGAAAAAGGACATATCAGGTGCCCGCAAAATTATGGTCATAATTCCAAAAGTTAAAAAAGAAAAAAAAAATAGTTGAGTTTTTTCAACTCCCTTCCTCATTCACATTTTGTACTAGTCCATAAAATTTCAATAAGAAAAATAATGTCAACGCTCTAAAAAGAGGGTTGGGAAAAAACTTTTTGAGCAACAAATGATCCCACTTCTTATCTAAAAAATTTCAATTTCTTTCATGTTCATAGAACAATATCAATATTGCTCTAAAGAACTTTCTCTTAAAACAATAATACACTTGTTAAATTTTTAGTTTCTAATAGTTAAAAAAAAAAAAAAAAAATACCAGAGACAAACATGCATTGGAAAGCAATAATTACATTTTATGTTGTCAAGAAAAAGAAAAAGGCAATTAGACAAAGAATGGAAGTATGCAAGGAATTAATACTCAAATACTCCATTAACAAGCAAAAAGTAAGACAAACTATAGTGTTCTAAAGAAGTTTATAATTTTTATTTGAAGAAAGAAAACAAGTAGAGAGACAAAGAAAGAGAAGTATGTCGGTCCATGTATAACACAGTTTTTGTATGACTGTAATTTGTTGTGTCGTGTATGGACGGTTGTAAATCTCAGATCATGATGACATGAGATCGGAACGTGGGGCTGAGATTTAATCATCTTGAGAGTCAGGGCTTTGGAGGTACTGGTAGCTTTCTTTTTGTTATTCGGAAAATGAGTAATCAGATCATCAGGGACCCAGACCAGATGAGGATCAGATCAGATCTGAGTGCTGAGAAAGTCTGGACCTTTAGGAAACGCAAAGCCTGCAGAGCACATGATTAGGCATTTTCGGTCCTGTCTTTGTTGTCTCTCAGCCCACCTCTCTCTCTCTCTCTCTCTCTTCTCTCGACTCTCAGGCGTGCCCTCTTTGAGCCCTTTATCGGCGTCTTCCCGTGATTACTCATAATCGGGTACTCTGCACATATCTGACTGTTTTATACGTCATTTCTTAGTCTTCAATATCAAAAGCTTACCAGTTACCACCCCCCACCGTCCTTTGCCAGACTTTTTTTTTTTTTTTAAACCTCAATAATTATTTCTTTTTTTTTTTTTTCTGGTCAAATTAGACAGAAAAGAAAACCACGCATGTGTTTTTTTTTTTTTTTTTTTTCCCTTACCCGAGATTTATTTTATACAGAAATTAATATTGCCTTTTCTTATCTACGGTTTTTTATTTTTATTTTTATTTTTAAAAAATTTTAACTTTTGTCACGAAATTAAAGAAAAGTAAAGTTCCTTTTTACATTTTCTTTTTTTCTTTTTTTCTCTCTCTTGGTAACATTTTTCATCGTCACATACTTCGTTGGTATTACCTAATTTTGAACAGTATAATGTAACAATATTTAATGTCAATTAAATAAATAGTAATTTTGTTATTTTCAGATTAATGCATATTTAAAACTAGTTCCTTCTTTTTCCTTTTGTCGTCCCAATGCCAAATAATGTCTAGCAGATTGGAAATAAGGCGGCAAGGCAACTATTAATTAGTTAACTATAATAATGAATAATAAAATAAAATCATAGCACATATTAATTCATCAAATTACGAGAACCTGATTTATTAGGTAATAAAGAATGGTGGACTTGTGCAATGCACTCCGTGCTTAGATACCTGAATTTAATGTAAGTTCATTTAACAAGAATTTAAATTCATTCTGGTCAAAAACTCGGAAAAAAAAAAAAAAAAAACCTTTGATATTTATATGATAATAATATAATAATAATAAAACACTGACAATTATTAAGTGAACTAGTTCCAGTCTTCAATAACACACATATTTATATCATAGATTCAATAGATGAAACCAGTGCTTCAATACGCTTACATTATAAATCATACATATCACTACTTTAACACAAATAGTTGTGTCGCAAGGATTAAACGACAAATCCCTTTGGACACTGAGAGCCCGAAAGTCGAGTTCGTTGTCGTTTTCCCCGAGAAAAAACTATTGACCGAGAATCCCCAGGGACTAGAGAATGGGACCTAGGGGCGAGTAAAGTAAAGTACACGTGGAGTCAGAAGATTCGATACGTCTGGCCATTGGTTGATCTTGTCGTATTGGATAAATATACATATATATATATATATATATATTTTTGGTTTTCGTTTTTTTGGTTGATGGAATACTGATGAGACGCTGAGACTGTTGGTAGTTTTGCCATATTTACGTTCAAGATAAAGTTCATGGATTCTTGTGTGCATCAAACCGTTTTACGGAATTGAAGCTCAACATTACTCTATGTGTGGGTGAATTTCGGATCATCTGAAAAACGATATTGTGTAGAGTTTAAAGTAATAGATCAAGATAACGACGTTTTAAGAATTGGAACAAAGACAGACGAAGAGTCCGAATAAAACCGAAGTTGCATCATGTTCCGATGACAAAACATGTTAACAAAAGAAGGGAAAAATAAAACATATATGAGATTGAGATCATAAAAGAAGAATGAATGGTCAAGAGTAGATAATCATAACCGAGCTTCCCACTAAATAAAAATATATAGAGGGATTGAAACATGAAAGTGGTACGTCGGGATGATGAAAAAAAAAAAAAAAAAAAAAAAACTCTTTTAACAAAAAGAAAAAGAAAAAGAAAAAGAAAAGGAAAAGGTAATAAACTGTCAAAATTTTTGGGAATCGGAGCGCTCCCATGAAGAGGACCACAATTTCGACAAGGTTTACATGGCAAACATATTGAATTTTGCAAATTACAAATGAGGTCTGGGAGGGATCAGACAGATAACAATCATTAAGTCTTGGAATTTACAGACAAACCCCTATTTCGAGGTAAATTGCTAAAAATCATTGGTACTGCTGATCACTTTTCGATATTTATTGAGCTGCATAAAGCTCATGAAGTCGTTGTAGTATACATAGTGATGACTAAATTGATAAAAATCATTGGTGCTGACCACTCTTTTCAATTTTATTGAGTTGTTTGAAGATAACGTCTGGCATTGATTTTCAGATTTTTTTTTTAAATCTTTTTTCTCAATTTAAAATTATTTTTCATAACTCATATTTTTAAATAAGATGATTTTTTTATATTATATAGAATTTCAAGAGAAATTCAACGAGATCTATATTGATTTTTTTTTTTACTGAACATATTTTAAGTTTTTATGTATTTCTTTTTTACTTCAAGTAGCTTTTTAACTAAGCACACATTTTCAAAACTCGAATGCAAAATATCTCCAAAAATACATCTCTAAAACCTCCTTAAAATGAGCCCTTGCATAATTAGCATGAAGTCGTAGTACAATGATGAATATTCCCGTCTATCACGCCGGTGACTCGAGTTTGACCCCCCGTAATTTAGGTTAGTTGTGTAAAAGCTTTTTTTAAAAAATATTTTTTAGTTTAAAATAATTTTAACAATAAAAAAATTATAAGAAAAAATATATATAAGAAAATATGTGGAAAAAGTACTCCCGGCTCACAGGCATTAATAGGATCGTAGACCCACTCATTTTATAATTATCATTTTTTTAATATCTTTTGTTTTAATTTGAGGGTGCAAGGATTTAAACTATAATTTTTGGTACAATGATGAATATTCCCGCCTATCACGCCGGTGACTCGAGTTTGATCCCCCGCAATTTAGGTTAGTTGTGTAAAAGCTTTTTTTTAAGGCTTTGTTCGGAAAACCATTCCAAACTTAAAATTTTCATATCAGTTTTTGTCTTTTTCTGAAAAAGTTTTTTGTCTTTTTTGAAAAAATTTTTGTCTTTTCTGAAAAGTCAACACAAATTTACTATTGAAACTTAAAATTTTCAATTCAAACTTATTCACCAAACGGACCCTAAATATTTTTTAGTTTAAAATAATTTAACAATAAAAAAATATAGAAGAAAATATGTGGAAAAAGTGGTCCCAAACTCACAGGCATTAATAGAATCGTAGACTCACTCATTTTATAATTATCATTTTTTTAATATCTTTTGTTTTTATTTGAGGGTGTAAGGATTTAAACTCTATAATTTTTGGTAGAGTTAAGTATGAAATTACTACTATATTATTTTTGTAATCATTTTGGTTCCATGAAGTCTATTTTTTGGACATAAATATTACTTTTTTTTTCTTGTTTTGAACCAAATTAAAATAATATAATGGCTCTGTTTGGCAAAGCTTCCAATAAGACTTTTGGATTTTTAGGTCTAAAAACAACTTTTAAAAGTATTTGGATGACATGTGATAAGAGCTTTCAATCTCCAAAAGTACCTTTATCAAAGCTAAATAATGTGGCTTCTGATAAAAACTCTTAAGTAGACTTACTCGTAATAAAGTTTAAGCTATATATTATAAACGTCATTTTAATATTTGTATTACTTATTAAAAAACTTAAAAGATTATTTTGACTTTATAATATTTTTGATTCCAAACACATATCAAGAAGTCTCAACTTTTACTTCTCTTCTTTTATTAGCTAAAAACAAAAATAAAATTTCTGTCAAATAAGTTCAATGACATTTTATATCCAAAAATCGTTATTCAAGTTAATAAAAATGATACTTTTTATAATTTAAAAAAATTTGCTCAATTCACCTATTTCGTTTGTAAGTGTTTAGAAATTAGAAGTTTAGTATTTTGTCTGGCACATGATTTTGATTCAACACCTTCGTAGTTATTTTATTTTTGCTCTTTTAACGTTGGAAGAAGATCATAAAAATATCATCTATTGTCTCAACTCTCTCTAAATTTACCATTGTCTCTCTCCTCTCTCTTCTCTTCGGCAATGAACTCAAAGTACTTGGATTTTAATCCTCTATTTTTTCTAAACAAAGTACTTGCAGTTAATAGTATAAAAAGACTCCATGGATATATGTGTGTGTGTATATATATATATATATATATATATCTGGATGTTTTGACCAACCACAAAATGAAGAACTTTCTTTCTTTATTTTTTTAGCAATTTTTATTTAGAGGTTTTTACGATAGAAAACATTATATTTTATCATCAATAAGAACTGTTTTTTAATAGCTTGATTAATTATATTTCAATTTGATCCGTAAGTGATCACGTTGAAAATATACAATATGTGATACAAATTACATCCAATCAAGATCTCTACCATGTTTTGGTACATCTATGTGAATGTTAATATCTAACTGACGTTGATATATGATACGTTTTTTTTTTTTTTTTTAATATTGATATATGATACAATTACGGCATTAGGTAATGGTATAGTGACATTGTAATGCTAATAATACATTTTACTTGTTACAGTGCCTCCAAATAACCAAAATGTATTATTGATAATCTGTTTGACATCTTGTTTCTCACTCAGTACTTTTCAAGTTTTTTTCTATTTTTTTATAGTGTTTTTCAAGCACTAGACAGTTAAATGCTCAAGCACATTGCTTATTTATAGTAACCTTACATGTGTTATTTGTACATATATAATTGAGGAACATCACGAAATTGTACAAATTAATGTCTACATATATTGTTGTCTTATAAATTATAAAAATTTAAAAAGAAAGTCTCATAGGCGTGAGCGAAGTATTGGTGAAAAAAAAAATTCCCAGTATTAATACGAAAGTGTCTTTTGTCTATTTTAGATCCAATTCACAATTAACACCATCGTAAAATTCGTCAATAATAGATTCATGGTACTCTATTGCCACGAGTATGATCTTCACACTCCAAACCATGATCCTTCATAAACATGATCATACTTTATGTCCTTAATTGCTCATGGTGTGTGGTTATTCCAAAAGCCAAAGACTCAAGCAGCCACACGAAATCCACAGCTCAAGAATTCTATGGGAAGACTATAAGAGAAGGGAGAGAGGATAGAGCCTTTAAGTGATTTCACATTATGTGACATTCCTTCTTTTCTGTCTTACATGTCTATCTAGATACATATAACCACTTCTATAAATAAAGGATGACGTATCTAAACAATTGTAATAATATGGAAAATATAAACTATTATTAGTTGATAGCTAGTCAATCCCTTGATTTGCTCCTTAATATTAGAAATATGCCTTAGTATTCAATTTTATATTTTTCATATTTGATTCTATACCAAATAATATCCATAAATTGATTATTGGGTCATGCACCACAACTGTAATATACAATACTACGAAGAAACAAACTAAATAATTTATTCTATCAGAAAAAGTAACCGAAAAAAAAAAAAAAAAACAGAAAACCAAAAAGAAAAGGAATTTGGCTTGATTATTGAAAGCCTAAGGTCAAACGTTAGTATTATTGTTTTCCTTTTCTAAGTTCAGGTTCATAAATCTTGATAAATATACTCCACGTTAAATCAACCATCTACATATATATATATATATATATATATATATATATAACTTAATAAACGGTAACTACACAACATAGCATATTTTTATTCTACATTTTAAATATATAACAGGTTTCACTTTTTATGTTAAAAAAATAGCATTTATCTGGGGTCAAAATTAATGTTATAAGTATTGACTTTTTCTGGGGCCAAAATTCCTTTTTTGCCCCCGGACCCATTTATCTCTCCTATGTATTTTCTCTCTCTTTCGTGCACTCCAATCGGCGACGCCAATGACGAAGACGTCACCGTCAAAACGAGTTTGTGACGCCGGTGATGAAGACATCGTCGTCACAACGAGTTCGAGACTCCGACAGGAACCTCTGGCGACTGGCGCGATTGCGATCGTCACGAAATCTTCAGAAGAACCGTCGTTCTTCGTAGCCCGACGGTCGCGAATCTCCAACTCTAGCCTTCGGGACGACAGCCGCCACGAGGGTGAATCTACTTCTCTGGCAACGAATCCGGCACAAAATCGATTGCCGTGGTGATCTCCAGAGGAGTCGGCAAGGGACCCGTGGTGGCTCTACAACTATCGTCAACTCCCCGGCTGCCCAATGTCGCGATCTTCAGACGATCTCCATGGCGGCCGTGCTTTTGATGCAATCTCCAGCGTAACGGCGGTGGCGACGATGACAATTTTGGGGCTAGGGTTTGAAGGATTTTTGGGATCTTAGGGTTAGGGTTTGAATGAATTTGGGACTTTAATTTAGGATAATTTTGTTATGTTTTTATAATTTAAGAAACTTTCTAATTAAAACCTCATCTATTTATACAATGAAAATTAATATATTTACATATAATTATTAATATTTACTTATTTAAATTTAACCCAAAATAAAACATATATAAAATTTAATAGCAGTATTTACATGTAATTATGTAGATTTACTGAAAAATTATAATTGAGTGAAACACTAATTTTTTTATTAAAAAAAAAAATTCACTTGTTTAATGAAAATTAATATATTTACATGTAAATTAGAATATTTGCTTCATAAAGTTTTAGCTTTGTTGTTTATACGAAAAGTGAAAAAAAGACAAGATAAGTAAATATATTTTATTAAATATTTAGATTTATCATGCAAAATAAAATTTAAAATGACGTAAATACCGTTATTTCTTTATAAATAATTGGATTTACAACATAAACTAAAATTAAAAACAAGACAAATTAAATTGAAAATACAAAGATTTACCATGTAAATACAAAGATTAACAAAAAAAATAATAATAACTTGGTAAATGTAATTACTTTGTAAAAATTATTATGACAAAAGGAGTCAATGATGATATTTACTTGTAAATCAGGATATTTACCAACAATAGTGATATTTACTTGATTTGAAAAATAGAAAAAGTATTTATAATATTTATTATTATAAAAAGCCGTTTAGTTATTGAGAAATATATAATTTACAATTACAAAATTTGAAAAAACAGAAAAGAAATTAAAAGAGAGTAATAATTAAAAGTTACTGATAACAAAGAAATTTAAAGATAAGAATACTATTTACTTGGTAAGTCCATTTTATTTTGCTTAGTAATCTAAGTATTTATGGATAAATAAATAGATTTAATAAGTGAAATAAAAATAGATTTACCAAGTAAATATTAGATAAAAATCAGTAAATCCAATTATTTTCTCATAAATCTATTATATAAGTAAGATTTAAAAGAAATTTAATATTACGGGTAAAAGTTAATATTTACTAGCAAGATTTAAAAGATAACTCTCACGTTTAACATTTAAATACAAAGATTAACAAAAAAAAATTACTTGATTTAGATTTACCTTGTAAATATAATAAATTTGTTGAGTAAATAGCTTTATTAACTTGTGAATCTGCGTATTTACAGAAATTTTTTTGTCAATTTAATAAATCAAAATATTGCCTTAAAAAAAATCCAAATTTTTACATGTTAATATATTGATTTTCTAAAAAAAAAAAAAAATCCAAATATTACATGTAAATATATTGATTTTCACAAATAAATAATTTTTTATTCAGTATTTTATTATTCTATTTATTTACTAACTTTCTTAAATTGTAAAATACACCCCAAAAATGTCCCAAATTAAGTCCCAAATTCAATCAAGCCGCCATCATCTCCTGATCATTAACTCATCTCCTGAGATCGCCACCATCGCCTGCTCGATTCGTCTTCCAAGATTGCGTTTGGAGTTTGCGATCGAGATTGCGACGTCTGCTGGGGAGTTTGCAATCTCGCCACCACAATAGTCGTTGCCACCACAATAGTTGTCGTCGATGGTGCTGACGCCACTCAATCTTTGTCGTGGAGTCGCTACATTTGGCGATCTGTAGACAGCACTTGAGATCTGGGGACATTGCCATTGTGGCATAGACTGAAAGAAAATGGTGGAAGGGCAAAATCGGGATTTAAAAAAATTAGAACTCAAATATGCTATACTTTTTTACATTTTCTAAATATGCTAATTGCACTCTGTTTGGTGCCTATTTTCAAATTTTTTTTTTGGTTTTTTTCCCTAAAAATTTTTTTGTCTTTTCTGAAAATTCAAAAAAATTTACTATTGAAACTTAAAAATCCCAACTGAAACTACACCACCAAAACATCTTCATAATGCCATTTGGCTCATTCTCCCTTTTAAAATGGAGACAACCTTTATCTATTCATAAAAATAAAAAATAAATAAAAAAACCCTTGTACACATATGTATATGTATAACTTATTTCTTGCCTTACAATAAGTTACTATTTACCTCGTGGGGAGATCATACTATTACATATATATCTTGTGGGACATATGTATATATATACATATTTTGTTCATATGCATGCATGCATGCATGCATGCAGATAATGTACTAGAGGAAACACAAAAAATGTACGTTCGCTTCTTTTTTTTCCCTTTTTTTAATTTTTTATTTGTTGCTCCTGAAAAAGGTACTTTAATTTGCAGAGATATAGGAATAGTCCATTAAGAATATTGCAGAATAAAAGAGGGGAAACAAAAACACACCTTTCCAAAACAGGCAGCATATTTCAAAAGACCTCCTTTCTTTGTACGTGGTTTTGCCAACGAGAGAGTTAAAAAAACAAAAAAACAAAAAAAACAAAAAAAAGCATTAGATGAAGTGAAAGCTGTCGCATTGTCGCAACAAATTTCCTTCTTTCCATATTTTCTCGAACAACATGTTTAAATCCTTGCAAACTCCACGAAATTCGATATGAATTCTTGTGTTCTCGACCTTTACCCTTAAAAAAAAAATCAAATCAAATAAAAGAAGAAGAAAAGGCGGGTTAGGTTTCAACCTGCGAAAAAAAACAAAAAAACAAAAAAACGGTACATTCTAAAAATTAAAGAAGAGAAATATATAGATAGTTGCCTCCAGTACTCATTAGGTTCAATAGCGTCATCATCGCGATCGTGATATATATCGGCATTATGTATCATTTAGATGTAGTGTAGAGAATTCTTCTAACAATATCGTTTGAATACTCATCCTTTGGCTGACAAATGAATGTCAAACACCTCGTTTGAATACGGCGTCTAATTCCTTGGCCATTCTAAGATTTTGATTTAAAGGATTTTCTTTTTTTTTTTTTTTTTTTTTTAACAATTTGGTCCTTAGATTAGAAACCAAGACCATTGAAGAGTTTTGTTATCCTCATCACTAATATGTAATATTTTTGTTGGACTATCACACATAAATATTGCATTTATTTTTTTAAGCAATGTTTTATTTTGGGAGCTTTTTTCAGGTAGATAAGTGCAATTGGTAGACATCAAGTATATTTTATAAAGTTAATTGAATTTAAAGTAGCATTTGACTATTGCACCATAATATATATCTTATTAAACCGTGAAAATTAATATGGAGAACCGTCGGGTAATTTTAATATCGCACCATAAGATTCTCCCAATTTAAAAATGTTTTATAATCTTGTGTGACAGATTTTTGATAAAGTTTGACTATTCCACTGGCATTGATTACTGTGTTTTATGTTTGTTTCTTCACTAAATACAAAAAAGGTTTTTTAAAAAAAATTTTTGAAAAAAAGGGTAAGAAAGTGTTGGCAATGGTGGGGGTCCAAATGCCAATTGAAACTTTTTTTTCTTTTTATTTTTTATTTTTTATTTTTATTTTTGGGGGGTGTGGGAATTGAATGTGTTAGTTCCTCCACGTAAATTCTGTGCTCACAATACATAACAAACTAACAGGTACTTCCTTTTTTTTTTTTTTTTTTTTTTTTTTGTGGTTTTGATCACTTTCAACACTGCCATTAGTCAAAAATCAAAACGAAAAAAAAAAATGATGCACACACACGCATACATCGGAGACATACTGGGGATATGTCAGAATTGTAGCTCCAAAATCTAATAGCCATAACTTTGGTTGTCATTTTTCTACCAAGATTCGTTGATGAGCATTTTATGATTCAATACTTTCTTGTTCGAATGACATTTAGATTTCACCAACTCTAGCTGGGACCTCTTAACTATTTTGTGTGTTTATAACATAACTTCAGAAAATTCCAATGTAAGTGGTAGGTGAAAGATATTACTTTCTAGGAGATTCGAAAATTTAAAAAATAAAATAAAATAAAACCAAAAAAACAACTAGAAAATTGTGATTGCCCCACATCATGGCTTTTAATACAACGCTATAGTTTAGTTGCAAAGTCTGGTAGCATATTTATTATTTTATAATCCTTGAAACTGTCGCTATAAATAATAAGTGGAAAGACTTAGGCCCTGGAAATAATTACTATTAAAGAAATGATTATGGGCTCTTAAAAAGTAAACTCCAATTGGATAAAAACTTGAGTAAGTTTGAAGTTCAAATTCCATGAGGTGAGATTAATTAATAATAAGTGAAACTTATTAACTACTCAATGAAGGAGTTATGAAAGGTTCAGATGACATTATCCATGAGTGAGTTAAATATGCCATGTTGATGCAAGAGTGAAGTACTAATTTTGAGATGTATCGGCTTATGGTACATGTGTGTTTTTAAATGTAAGATCTGACTAAAATTTCATTAAATGAAAATATATGATTATTTTGAATTATTATTTGTTTTCACTCAAGCAAGTTAATTTCCATGAATTATTTTTCCATTTCTAAAGTTAACTCCTTTTTTCAATTATGTATATTACAAGCAAAGGAAGGAATAAAATTAAGCACATCGCCAGTTAAAAATGTGTGTTAGGCGGTACTAAATTACAAATTTATTTTGTTTCTGGATTGACCTTGCAAGTTTCAGAAAGGACCAAAACGTTGATGGAAAAAAAAACTAAAAAAAAAGCTCTAACGAGATGTTTAATGGAGAACCCCACAAAGTTATTGATTGCACTAATCCAAATTTCGATTTTTTCGATAAGAAAATTGACTCGTTCATAAAACTCTCAACATTGTCAAACTTGGCTGCGGCACGCTCACTAACATTGTAAAATTATTATTCCAAGTATGGATCATTGTGGAAGTATTCACTAGCCATCAATAGTCGTTTTCTTCTTTTATGAGAACCAATAATATTTTTACAAAAATAATTGAATACAATTTTATAGATAAGACATAATATTTAATCGTCAGATTGAATTATGCATATTGAATGGTATTTTATCAATAAAATATCTACATAATTAACTTACATTTGATGTGAACTTGTAGGAAGTGTAATACATAGCTATTTTTTGGAGGATTAGTTTACTTTGCCCATTTATGGATTTGTCTTACTTATATAACCATGTGCATGAACAGGAGTTGTTGTTTTTTGTTCTTCGATTTCTTTTTGTTTTGTTTTTATTTTTGTTTTTGAGAAAAACAAGGAGTTTGATGGAGGTGAGCCAGGCAAATCGTGGAATTGCACTTAATTTTTTTGTCGGAAACAGGTTATGATGAATGTCAGGCAAGGAAATTACACACACACACACACACCCACACATATACACAGTTACCAAATAATGTGTCAAAAGAAATCAATTCAGCATCTTTAATTATTACCATTTGGTTTGGTTTCTCTAATGTGGTACCTAAAGAAATGTTATCAACAACTAATCCACCATTTAATTCAGTTTTAAACCTAGTAATTAAAAGGTTTGAAAACTAATAGAGTGGGCTATTATTGTGCCAGGGTCCGGACATATATACATGATCGTGTTCGACTTAGCTGTTATCCGGTATTTGCCAAATTAAACTTTTGGGAAAAAAGTAATCTTTCCCATTTTTGCATTCAAATCAGGTTTAAAAAAAAAAAAGGTTTTTTTTTTTTTTAAAAGAAAAAACCATCCTTGCTTCTAATGTAAAAGATCTAGACCAGTTCAAATTCTTCCATGTCAATTATTTAAAAAATAAAGGAAGTTTAAAAAAAATAATTAATTTTTCTCACACCCACAACAACAAAATTGAATCTCTTTGAATCGTAAGTTTAAATTCATAATTTAAATTTTTGTGAGAGAAAAGACTGCAGAAAAATTTTAAAAGTGAATTAAAATGTGATTAATTAGTTGAGTTAGTAAAATTTCTTATGGTCAATTATAAGAATTTTGCAATAAATTCCGTCATTATGAAACCCACAAATAAGAATAAATTAAGAAACAAATAAATAAAGATTTAGTAGCTAGCTCATTGATTTGAACGAATCTAAGTTGTAATAAGAGATTAAAGCCATATAAAACTTGTCCCCTTGGCCCTTTTTTGAATGGCATTTGGCGGCTAATTGATAAAGGAGTAGTTATGCTAATTTTATTTTAGTTATTTTTCTTAGAAGGGGCTAGTTTTTCTTCTTGAAATAACTATCATTAATTCAGTTATATATTGATCAGTATCATATGGTAAGTACGCACGACAAAAGGTTGGCGAGTTATAAATTTGTTTTTTTGTACTGAAGTTGTACACATACGACACTGCTTAGTGGCCCGTGGATTGTCGTGCCTATAAAACAAAAGTAACTTATAAAAGATGCCTTTGATCATTGATGAGAGATTTTAGGGTCCCACTAAAAGAGATAGTTTCTAATTGTACACAATGAATAATAATCTTACCAAAAAAAAAAAAAAGATAAAAAAAAGAGAGTAGTACACTATTATTTTTTTATATTCAAGGTGTAAAATTCAAACAAAGGTAATTGAATTTTTACCTTAACTTTTCAAAAATAAGAAAAAAAAAACCGATAATTGATTTTTCCTACTATGAGACATAAACTAGGCATAGATCAAATTACTAATTTGATCTTGACCAAAACGTTTTTCACAATATTGAATCCCAACTCTCTTATTACTATGTGACATGAACTAGGCATAGATCAAATTACTAATTTGACCTTGACCAAAACGTTTTTCATGATATTGAATCCCAACTCTCTTATTACTATGTGACATAAACTAGGCATAGATCAAATTACTAATTTGACCTTGACCAAAACGTTTTTCACGATGTTGAATCCCAACTCTCTCTCTCTCTCTATACTATACTTATCCTTATCTTTTTATTAATTAAAAGATGGCCGATCGATCAGAAACTATTGAATCATATAAATGAGATTCTCTCTCTCTTTTTTGTTTCCTTTTAAAATTTAGAAGGATGTTTGAGCCTTTGAGGGTTTTCATTTATATTATTTTATTTTATTTTATTTATTTATTTGGTTAAGCTTTCGAGGTCTTTATCGGGTCCTACTAATAAAGCCTGCTAAAAAAAATTATGCAGCAACAATTACGTAGAAAAAAGAAAGAGGCTTTGTGTAAGCAGTAGTGCATGTTGGTTGGTGAGGTATAAAAGGGGCTTTATTTCTTGGGAGAAATTAGCTCGGGAAGAACAAAAGGGTCCGCTTGGTTAACTATTGGAAGATAATGGGGTTTTGTCACCCGCGTGAATACAGGAAATTAATGCATTAATTCAACCCCATGAGCGTGACATATATGTACAGATTTCCAATCCAAAGGCAAATTTTGGGCTCCAAATTACATGGCAAACAGAAAAGGCAAAAATAAAATAAGGGTCTATAGTCGGTCATTTTTATTCGTATACTATAAGTAGAAACTGTTTTAACAGCTGTTTGATTAATTTTTTCAATAATTTAGTTTATGATTAAAGTAGTTATGTGTAACCCATTGTCGATCAGGTTAAAAAACAATTTCTATCGATAATGAAAAATAATATGTTTTATCGTAAAAGTTTTTAATAAATAAATAGATGGAGAGGGTTTTTATTAACATTAAAGTTTGCATGAGGTTCAAATTCTTTTGTATTTGGAGCCATTCGTGTCTAATATATTTTGTTTCCAGTGAAATGAAATTTCTCTTTAAAAAATAAAAATAAAAAGTTTGCCTGAGGTAGGGTTTGTGTTTTCTAATTGGGCAATACCATAGGCAAAGGTTGTCTGCCAATTATGTGAGAGTGAGGATATTGATGCCACTTGTCGCCTTGCTATTGGGAAAGCAAATTGGTGAAGCTTTTTGGTTGGTGGAATGGAAAGAATAGCTATCGGTTAACAATCATTTCTATTTGGTAAAAGATATGAACCTATGAGTTATGATTGATTAAACTCATTGCATTCATCATTCGTTGTTGTATTTTATAGAAAGCTCCTCAGTGAAGGGTTTGGGGAATAATCATAAAAAGCCATAGGCACTGCCCTTTCTAGAAGTGATTTTTTTTTTTCCCTAGGAATGCTACAAAAACACTCAATTTTAGATCTTTGTTACCTCAATAGACTTGATCAATATAGTAGAAATTTGAATTATAAATAAATCATGATATGAATCTACAAATATATATATATATATATATATAATGTATCATCTAATTTTATTTGTTAATATTTGAAACTACACCCGTTAAATTAAATTAAATTAAATTTAGGTTAACCTTTTGCTTAAAGTAATATACCCATTTGGCTTCCTTTTTCCTGTACTTTTAGCTGTAAAAGAAAAGAAGTTAAAATTGCGACTTTTCAGTTAGTTATTAGAATCATACTTTTTCAAAGTATTAAATGGGACAAAAGTAACATCTAAATCTTTTCAGAAACAATAAAAATGCTAGAATGAGATTTTTTAAAATCTTATTAAAAGCACTATTACACTTTTTAATGTCTCTTACGCAGAGTTTTTGTTTTGTTTTTTGTTTTTTTCCAAATGTTATATTTGTGACTTTTGATGGTAAGTTCTTTGAGAGGGCCAAAAACCATTCTGAAAAATTTGGAGGTATATTTAATGTTTGAACTTAAGAAGAAGCGATGCCAAGGTAAATAAATATTTGGAGGGTTGATATAGTTTTGTGATATAAAATAAAGTCCTATTGAAGTAATAATATGAAGAACTTATGGATGGACAGACATATAATTAATACCACATATATAAATTTATAGACACACATTTAAGTAATGTTTTAAAAGAGATTTTTCACTAATTTATAGAACTTTAATTTTCCAGCGTCAATTATAATGTTTATTTCCTGATTTGAGCGAGCCATGAGGCCTAGAATTGAAATATAACCATCGAAAGATCGTATATAGGTGTACAGTTCTACTTGTGCTAACAGTAACACGCTGAAAGTTCTTTTTTTGTTTTGTTTTGTTTTGTTTTTGTTTCCTTTTTTTTCTTTTCTTTTCTTTATAAGGATAATTGCAAATCTTCATATGCTGATGTTTCAACTTATATTGCGTGATTTTGTCTTATATGTCCATTCAATGATTAGATTCCATATGAGATTTTTAGAAAGAAACATATCCAAGTTTCATTGTCATATATTAGGATTCACTGTAGTTTACGGAGGACTCTCATGTGCATGATAATAAATGTTTTAACCTACTATGATAGATAAAATTTAATTTCTCCACTATATATTTCGAAATTTCAGAATTTCTAACGTCCTGAAATAATAGTTGTTGACAATAAATTTTTTGTCTGGCAAACTGTCAGAGAAACTTCGGTAAAATATTGATAAATATTATGGTTAAAAATATTTCTTTCGATGATGCTACTATATTTTTTCTTTTTTACAAAATTTCCAGGAATATCAAGAAAATATCAAAAAAAAAAAAATTTTTTAAAATTTGTGCATATCGACAATCTAATGGATATGGATTTTTGTTTTTTTATTTAGTCAATGTTTAATTAGCTAAATAATAAGCTTTTATCACCTAGAATTGTACACTTTATATATTAGCATATCATAGTAACAATATTACTTGAATCAAAAAGAAATCCCAACCATGTTTAAATCCTAAATGACTTTCTTATAGTATTTAAATTTCTTTCTAATAGGTATAAACTTTTTAATGTATAACTTGTTTAAATAATTTTTTAGACCAAATATCCATATTATTCATAATTAATGTTTTTATATTTCCATGGAAATGAATATTTTTTTCATTTTTTTAAAATTTGGAATTCCATATATATTTTTACCATTAATACCGACGTTTAGTTTACTATTAAATTTTAAACACATAAAAATGCTAGAATAATAATAACTTGTAATAATTAATTCTTCCTTGGATTAATTCATTTCATATTGAGACTTTGACCATTGTTCATCCGGTCCCTTCATGTCAGAGAAAAAAAAAAAAAGGAAAAAGGAAAAAGGAAAAAGGAGCACTAGTTTGGTGAAAAAATAAAAGAATGTCGCTAAGTAATTAAGAATGATTTATTCACATGACCAGTACCATGCATGAGAGACACAGCCTTTATTTACTTTCTTGTTGGTGGGAGGGACGAGCTACCTAGATTTGACTTGATCGGTTGTAAGTATATAAAGCTGAGCCAAAGTAAATAAAAAGAGGAAAGTTATGAATGAAAATTATTATTAAAAAAAAAAAAAAGGGAAGACATTAAATGAAATAAAGTTAGGGCTTTATCACCACTTTCTATAATATAAGTTGTCATGGCGTGTAACATGTTGCATCAGAATGAAAGGCAGTAAGTGCACTGGCCAAATTGATTAACCACTAGAAAAGAACAAGTGTTAGTTCTTTATTATTGTTATTATCATTTGTTTTGTTTAATCGAAAACTTTAGATAAAGTACAATATTAATTTATGTAGTTTATTGTGTTATGTATTGGAGTTTGCACAAAGTTATTATATATATGTATGTATGTATATATATATATATATATGTAAGTTAGTTGAATCTGATTAATATAATTTTAGTTAAGAAGCAATTTCTTGGTAGCCAAACCTCAAACTAATCGTGTTCTTCTTCTAATCCTTTTGGGGGAGTTTAAATAAGTAGTAGTGGTCCAACAAAAACATACCAAAAAATTAAATGATGAAAAATTTTGCATGTCAATAATGATTTCAGCCCTCGATTTTTTATATATTTTTCTGTAGACGGAGGGTGTCGCGTGGTGACCCAACCCAAAAGCTCCAACTTAGCACCTTCCTAACTCATTGATTTCAATGTATATTTTATTATTAATTGTAATTAATTACTATATTAAGTACAAACTAAAAAAATAAAGAAATTTATTTACATATATACGCATATAAATATATATGGGGTACGACGAGATGAATGAATTTTGGAGCCATTTTTGTGGAACCCAGCAGCCAAGATCTGTGGGGACATATCACAGCTTTTTTACAAACTTTGAGACACGTAAATGAACGATATCAATTATTCTATGGTGATAAAGATGCAAAAGGCTAGTGATGTCTGTGGTGGATCCAACCCATATGAGTCTGTTCCTAACCATAATCATAATTGTCCTCTTTTGCTTATAGATTGATCAAAAACTTTCATGCCACATTTTCCAACTTTCCCACCTCTCTCTTTATATATATAAATATATATACACCCACACAAACATACTTTATATCATATCATATGTATCTGGGGAAAGATATATATACTTTGCGACTGTAGGGGAAATATAATTATCTTTTAGTCCCAACTTTAAGATGTAACTTTCTCTTCTTTTGAAACAACCTCTCTTTCTCTTTTGGAGTGTACCGTCAATGATTAAGTGGTGGTAGGAACACATATATCCCACATGAGATATTATTCCTTCAAAATTGCTATTTTGTTTATTGTAAAAGAGAGTGTGTGTTGATGAGATTCATTTGAGAAGACATTTGATTAAAAAGATTAGAAGTACTCTCTATTTTTGTTTTAGAATTTCTTAACTCAAATGATGCAAATTGGCCAGACTGGCTCTCTCTTGCTTTCAGATTTGGTGAGCGAGAGAAGGTTAAAAGGAACATACCATATGGCCACCTATATATATGCGTATATATTCATATTCATATATATATATATATTTTGTATATATGGGTGTGCGTTTAAGTCGTCCTTGAGTTATGATGCATGTAATATGCAACGCCATGTGAAGATTTGGCTACTTGTATCAAATTAGCAAGTCAATTAATAGTGATGAATTATCTTCTGATTTTATTACCCTCTCACTTGCGAGTACAGCTAATTAATAATGTTTTTCTCATTGCTAACAATCATTAACATATCAAATCTCCATCAGACGGTCATAATTCGGTCTGAACGTTGCCATTACATCGAAATTGAAGGAAGGACACTGACATTCTACCAAAAATTAGAATATTATTATTATTGTGTGAAGGTGTCTGCTCTTCGATTTTTCTCGAACTTTGGTCCAGCAACAAAAATTAATTTATGTCAATATTACATTTGAAAATGGGTATTATTAGTTTATCTAAGAGCACGTTTAATTATCCAAAAAAGGAGATTTAAGCAATTAAGTAGAGGACCCCATTCATCTAGTGCTCAACACAAGAAGTCCATATGCTTACAAATAAATTAAACTTGCATATCATTAGAGTAGGTATGCTATATTTTTAATTAATAAATGTTCGTATATAGTACAATTTGTTTAATCAGTCATGAACAAGTTCCCTCAATAGATAAAAGACAGAGCGTTTGAGTCCAAATTTGCATTCAATCAAGATGTAAGAAGTGACAAAAACAACTCAAAAATAATGCTGTTTGGATGATGCAATGGACGCACCTCGAGACTCGGATGGTATTGTCCAGTTCAGTTCTCCGGATTATCTAATTAGGAGTTTTTAAGATCAACCTCTTATTTTTATATGACGTGTAGGAAGTGTTGAGCAATTTCATTTTGTACACCTAAAACTTTTAATGTGTGCATTCATAAATCAGACTATTAAAAAATTAATCCAATAAAAACATTTTCAGAACAAAATAACAGATTTTTTTATGAGAACAAAATAAAAGATCTAACTCATGTGTAGATTGCCCCCTAAACTAAACAAGAATCAAGTAATAAAAATGTTTTTTTTCTTCGTAGAAAAGAGCAGGTCATCTAAGAGAAATACGTGGTTAGCTATCTTATAATTTCTTGGAATTTACTATATCCTACATTTATTTCAAAAAACTGGTATATTCACTTAATGAGTCTCACATTAACAGGAAGTGATAAACTTAAATGACTTATAAGCGTTACGAGTTCTCTTTCAATCATTAATTATCTGGAAGTTACAACTTAATGAGATGATGGTCGAGTTATCCCGTGGAAAATTTGTGTCTTTAATTTTCCTTCATGTGTGTAACAGATCCAGGACCAAGGCCAACGTAATCAATGCAAAAAGAGATACTCAAAATGGGCTATTCAGCATGTATATAACAAGATGTAAGAAGGCTCAGATGTTGCAAACCTGCTACCTAAACACACACACACACACGCATATATTCTCTGCACATAGTGAAGTCCATGAGCATCACTGGTGCCTGATGTTACCTTACACCACAGTGGAGGGAAAAATAAAAATGCAATTGTCACTAAAGAATACATGTGGGCTCTCTACCTTTTTTTTTTTTTTTTTTTTTAAGCTACTAGCTAGTTAGCTAAGGTACTATTGGTATCCAAAGTATGTTCTGAAACAAAAAAATTTAAATAGAACTTCCAATAAGTTTCATCCATGGCGATAATAGAACGCGTACCCCCTTATGAGATTCGCATGCACTACTTTTTATATTAGTAAGATCTATCCCAATTTTTTTCCGCGCAATATTATAGGGTTCTGAATTGGGAAAGATTAGATAGGGCCAGGTAGACTTATAGGGGCTCCACATAGCATCTCGTTCTCACATTTCGATTTAGGATTAGTCGAGATGTTTGACATTTTTTTCTAACCAATTTTCCCTGCTACTTTTTTTTTTTTTTAAACAACTTTAATTAATGTTGTGTTTTGTGTGGTGGAAAAGGGGAGGGAAAAAAGTGGGGGGAGGGATTTTTTAATGAAAAATGATAGACTAGAATGTTTGGTAAGAAGGAAGAGAAGAGGGAAAAGAAATTGGGTAGAAAAAATTATAATGGGAACCACTATAGTTTTACGCTCCGTTTGGTAAAGTGAAAAAGAGGAAGGAAAGAAAATAGAGGAGGGATTTAGGATGGAAAATGACAATTGGGGGTGTTTGGTAGGAGGGAAATTTAGAGCGAATGAAAAAGTAGAGGGACTTATTTGAAGGTAGAACCCACAAAACTATGTCTTCTCAAATGTGGAAGGATTTTGTGAGGGAAAACTTTGAGAGCAACAAAGAGTTTTGCATGTACACAATTACTCTTGTTATCCATCAAAATCCTAGCCAAAAACAAAATGTGATTGATAATGTAAGGGTTGTAGTAATAGTAATTTTTCCATCTATTTGATTTTACTTCCAATACTAAACAAGAAAAAGTGAAATGATTTTCTTTCCACCTTTTTGTACCAAACAACCCAAGGGAAAATCAAAATCCTTTCTTTCCTTACAATTTTCTTTCCTTCATAATTTTCCTTTCCCTCCTATTTTCTTTCCTTCCTACCAAACGAAGCATTAATCCCTCCAAAAGTGGGAGGAAAACTAAAATCCACCCTATAACTATTAAAATTATATTTTTATCCTTGTTTTAAAATAAAAGAATATTTATAGATAAATAAAATAGTAATTATTTAACTTTTTTCTTTTCACTCCTTCTATGATTCAAAATCTTGTGAATTTAGATACCTTTTTCACTATGTTACTTGAATTTAGAAACTTATTATATTCTCTAACAAGTTTACCTCCAACGAAAAAGCTTATGTAATACTAAATTTGAAGGACAAATTTTGTAAATTCCCCAGAACTTAGGTCCACTTTTCACTTTCTCCTCTGAATTTGAAAGCGTGTCATATACTTTCCCAAACTTCAAAAATTTTAGCAACTTTGCCCCATTTGGCACTGTATTGAAAGGTTAAAGCCTAATTTAAACAAAAAACTCTAACCATTGAAAAAAAAAAAAAAAGGATATAAACCTAAATTACTACTATTGAAACCAAATTATACCCTCTTCAAAAAAAAAACAAAACAAAACAAAACAAAAGTAAATTAGAACTAATACACTAATCTTCTGGTGATCTTGCACGGGTGGAGGGGGAGAGGAGCGAGATCTCACACTGGGGATGAAGAGATATTGCACGTGCGGGCATCAGGCAGTGGTGAAGGGGGTGTAGGGAGATATCGGTAATGGTGGAGGAGATCTTGTGCATGTCGGCATTATGCACGGGGTAGGGACGTTGTCGGAGGTGATGCGAGGAAGAAGATCGATAGAGAGAGAGAGAGAGAGAATCTTTTAAAAGTTTTTACTTTCTCTTTTATTGTTTCTAATTTAGTACTATCATCTTTAAATAAATGAATTTCGATCGAAGTAACAAAGTTACGTTGCTAAGTTTTGGGGGAAAGAGAATGACAAGTTTCTAAACTCGGAGGCATTGCGAAAGAGGGATCTAAATTGGGGGTATTTAAAAATTTTTTTCCTTCAAATTTAGTGCCGTTTTAGTTCTTCCATCCATATGATATATAAGGGACAAAGTTGTTAATGTTTTTAAGTTCTGGGGGTGAGAATAATAAGATTCCAAATTTAGGGGCCAAAATGTAAAGTAGATCATATGCCATTTATCCTTCTAGCTAATTCTCTGCTTTGCCTGGAACGGTTTTTTTCTGCTACTCAACACTACTTCCCGTGAACGATGCTTGTCACTACTCAGAGACGCACACATTGGTCCACGACCCCTGTGTATTTGGTTGAGCTATGAAGCTTTTCATTTTCATCATGCATGTCTTGTCTTCAAACGCAAGTCGTATCACTATTACTATAATCCACATATAGATATTTATGAAAATGTCTTGTATCCGTATTGAATACCATTCAATTCTTATAACTTTCTATTTAAAAACTTGTAACAACTATTTGATTTATAATACATAACTTTTTATTTAGAACCTTATAAGACTATAACTTCCTATTTAAAATCTTATCACATGATATAAGTTGAAAAAATGTTACACATTAAAGTCACCTAGTTTATTCAACATACCATAAAAAAGTTTCAAGTACCATATAAGAAGAGTGCCGAATAACAGTCCCTCCATTTATATATACCAATTCTATATGCTTATTTCGCACATGTGGATTTAATTTGTTTTATTTATATATATGTACATGTATATTAATTTATATGTTTTTTATTTAAAAAGAATGTAGATATAAATTTCTAAATGAAATGGGAAAATCAAAAGTATTTTTCAAAAAAATTATGAGCAACAGATGAAAAAAAAAAGGTTAAAAAAATAAAACAGGTAAAAACTTCTCAACTTAAAATATAAAAAATAGTAGTTGAGAATGATAGTATTGAAGAGTTAAAAGCGTCAAAAGGAAAAGAAAAAAACAAAAACAAAATTGAAAAAAGCCCACAAAATGACAAAATGGAAAGACAAAAGTTTTGAATAGTAAAACATAAAGAAAAAAAATTGAAAAAAGCTCACAAAATGATAAAATAGAAATACTTAAAGTTTTGAATAGTAAAACACTTCTGTTTTATCTAATAGTAATAGATTTTTTTGGTAAAACATAAACAGAAGAACACACTATCACGTGGTAGATTGTCTACGGGGCCTTTAGGATGAAGACACTAGTAACTCATAAATGGACATCACTAAGTTATCACTTTCAAGTAATTATTGACTGAGAGGAAACTCGTGAGACTTAAAATCCTCGCTCCTCGCCGATATAGGACTCATCAAGTGATTATCAGTTTTTTTTTTTTTTTTTTTTTTTTATAAAAGTCAAAGATAAAAAGACATAATTCTTACGGGATAAATCAACCACAACCCCCCTATATATATACACACTTTATTTGTCTGTGTATATATATACACTGTAGGGACCTTCAAGTCAGGATGTAAATTTCATGCATGGAAATCCAAAACAATGTACCCAATGGCAGGATTTCGAAAAAAGAAGATAATCTTCATCTTCAGAGCCAAAGAGAACTCACGAGCAACTAGCAAATCAAGTGTGTCTGTGTGTGTGTGTTGAAAAGTGATTGATGGAGTGCTACAGTCTCCATGGTTTTTGCTGTTTGTCGTTGCATCTCTTAGATTTATCCACACACAGGGTCTTCGGACAGAATCATGAAGAGACATACATACATATATATATATATATTTGTATATATGTATATGAGTATATATATGTATATATAAACACGATTTGGCAGTGTGTGAAAGTCATGATCGTGTGTGGAAAAAAGAACAAAGCCATGCCCTTAGCCTGACATGATATATGTCCAAATGTTTTGGCATTTATCCAAAAGGTATCTTATCCGTATGCTAACCAACAAGCAAGTTATAATTGTATTTCATTATAAACAACAACAACAACAACAACAATAATTAAAGGAAGCTTCGGGTACATATATATTTGTGCTGAAAATAATGAGATTCTTTCTTTTCGGGATGAAGAATTAAGAAAAGCTTTTTAAGCCCTTTGCGCAAAAATATATATCTATGGACAAATACACACACACACACACTCTCTGATATTCTTCTATTTCTAATTCGTGACAATTTCCTAGAAGTCTAGCTACATGTGATGCATGCACATCTCTTTTGCTCCAACTACTGTGATCTTTCTTGGAATGTTGTTGTGATCAGTCTGTCCCAAATTTATGAGTGAAAAACTTTTTCCCCAGGATTCGTTGCAGGAAAAAGATAATTTAGAACTTAGAATTGTAAATTATATTCTTTATGGAAATGGCAAACCTATTTTGGGAATTTCCGGAACTAGTATTCAATTAGTTCGGACTTGTTTAGTGTTGAACTGGGACCAAGGCAACAAAAGTTCTTCTAGCGAAGAAGCTCACGCTTCCTTTGTTGAAGTAAGTACAACAGGTCTGATTCGCGATTTCCTAAGAATCAACTTAGTGAAATCCCATATTTCGTATATCAGAAAAAGAAATGATCCGTTAGGGTCCGTATTGATCTGATTTAGAAGGGAAGAACTTGCATCAGTATCTCAATTTCAATTCAAACATGGGTTTGATTCACACTCCATGTTCTGAGAAATATTTACTAGTTTGAATTTATTAACAGAGTGATCAAGAGAAGATTCTTAATTCTTTTTCTCCTTGGCATATTTGCCCGTGTTTCGCATTTGTTGTTTACGTGAAGAAGAAGTTGCTTTTGGCTTTTTGAGTAAAAATTAAAAGCTACTTATAACTGTGATCTTTCATAATTGAATAATTTTTCAGAAAAACTTTCTCAATCAAAGTTATAAAACCTTGGCTTTAAAATATATATATATTTTTCTAAGAAGATTCTCTAGTTTATATATCATAGTTTCAGTAAGATTTTATAAGCTCTGTTCTCACTTCTCATACTTCTTTTGCTTGTTAATTGGAAGATGCTTTAATCATTTTGACCGTTGAGTACTTTAAAAAAGTGTGGTACCAAACTATCTGAAAAGTCATAGTTTTAATTCTCTTTTTATATTTGTTAAAAAACTTTGTTGTTTTCTTAATTTTAATAATTTTATATGGTAATATATTTTTGTATGGAACTCTACTTATTATTATTATTATTATTTTTTATTTAAGTTTGAGGATGGTCAAGATGATGCATGAGAGTTAAATTCTGTATTTTATGATCTATCATGTGTGAAATTACGACACTATGCTTACAATTATTTAAGGAACACCAATTATTTATGCAATGTCCTTGTAGAAAACGCGTAATCTCAAAAATTAATGTTCCCTCAAAAAAAATTAATGTCAAAATGTTAATGTTCAGAAGATATAAAAGCAAACTTGGACATTATCTTGTTATATATATATATATATATATATATATATATAGACACACACACATAGACATATTCTGGTCTGAAATCAATTATCAAAAGAAAAAGAAAGAAAGAAAAAAAAAAAAAAAAAAAAAAGGCATTATAATGTACATAACCATTGACCATCTTTAAACCTTCCCCCACCATTCCCTTAAATGGAGGAAAAGTTGATGACATTAAACAATCAATGGGGTTCTCTGTAGAATATATCTGAAAGTTGAAACCAATGGCCGATGCGTAGCAAAAATTTCAAACACTCAATCAATTAGAAGAGAGGCCTATTTCCTTCCTACACAAATACACAATTCATACACACAGACACACACATATAACTATATATGCTTCTGACATTTCATACACTCAATAATCAACATGCCTTCTTTTTTTTTTTTTTTTTTTGCTGAATTCTGAATCAACATGCTTGTTCGTGCAATAATACTTCAAGACACAGACACACACACACACACACATATATATATATATTTGTTTTCCAAGATTTATTTTTTATTTTTTGTAAATTTTTTTCTGAAAAAGCTGGTCTGAGGTATGAGCTGTGCTTGCAAAAGGGAAATGAGGCTCATTTCATTTTTCTACATTTCAGCTGAGACAACTCAACATCAGAGAATCCCACCCTGCACAACTTTATTTATTTATTTATTTATTTATATATTTATCTTTTTCACACAAAAACACTGATGATTTTCGTTTGTGTAGAGTGGGGTCCAATAAATGTATAGGCTGATCAGCTATGCGTTTCAACTGCAGAATCTTTTCTGAATTATATATACACACTAACATACACAAAAGATTATGACTATTTCAGCAAAAACATGTGGATAAGAAGGTGGTACCAGTCCTTCCTTTTTTTTTTTTTTTTTCTTTTTTTCGCACAATCTTAATTAACGTCGCTCAAGAAGTAACAGGGGTTAAAGATATGCATGAACTTGGGTCCACTTTCATGGTTTCATAATTAAGTTTTCGCAAGCTCGAATATTTCTTCCATATGAGTGCTTATGTATATATTGTCTAAAGTTTCGAAATTATGTGATGAAAGACTTGTAACCATCGGTACGTAGTCCATTAATGCTCCCAAAAAAAAAAAAAAAAAACGAAAAATAGACAGGCAACCTAACGAAAGGACATCAATGGTAAAAGAAAAACCACACCGACAGGTAAAAGATTAACCCAAAAAGTATAATAATATCTACGGTAAATATTTTTCAACGGTCAAATTTTGTTACGTACTTTCCACGACGTTTACCAATAAGGTAAAACTTAAATATGATGCGACCTATATGTTTATATTATTGGTAGATATTGTTGTTTTAGTTATTATATTTAACTTTTTTTTTTGTCACCTTTTTTTCTAGACTAGAATAAAATGAGCTATAATAAGGAGGTGATATACGTTTAACAAAGATGATTTAGAGGAGTTTTGAGTTTCATAACCGAAATCATCTAGTTGGTATCATTAAACGAGTGGGATTTCCCCAAATCCGAATGCCTTTGAATTTTGAAGACTAAACGTATGTTTGTCTCATCATCTCATTTCAACTTAAACTGTATCTTTTTTTGTCTTTTTCCCAAAAAGTTTTTTTTTTTTTTTTTTCCAAAAAGTTTTTTGTCTTTTCAGAAAATTCAAAAAAATTTACTATTACAACTAAAATATTTCAACTCAAACTAACCAACCAAACAAACCCTAATACTTCCATATTTGCACTTTGATAGTGACCACCACACACACCCACACACACACATATATATACGTATATACAAATACATATACATCCGTATATATGTGTATATATATAGCTAGCAATTAAGCAATAGAAGCCGGCCGCCTGCAAGGAAGAATATTACTCAATAATAATTGAAATATCAAAACTCAACGTTGCAATGATGATCATTTGGGCTAGCCACTTAGAAGCACTTTCATGTGTGTTCTCTTCTTTCTTGTGCTTGTAAGATGCGACAATGCAGACTTATTTTTCTGCTTAAGCTATGAATAGAGAAAAGAATTTAGTGTTCCCACACCCGTATATAGCCAGACAGTTACCTCACTATTTTGGACCAGATTTTTCTATCTAATAATAATGGTCCGAATATTCTAGTTAGAAACCTAATAAAATAAGAAACATATAGGTAAATGTAAATATTGCTAGCACTAGCTAGCTCTTAGTTTAGAAATATATTATTCAGTACTCGATTAATTAATCATTTTAACAACATTGTATTAGGATGATTCATTTCTTGTCACATCATTCAGACAAAGCTCCTACTCTAGCTAGTCTAGTCAATTTTGATAGAAAATGACGTGCAATTCACGTGACAAACAAAGTAATTTTCTCTCTCTCTCTCTCTCTCTCTCTCTCTCTATATGTTCCAATGTCTTGAGAACTTCACTCAAATTTGTTATCTAGATACACCTTCACCCTGGATTTGACTTCAAGTCTATTTATAGATAAATTTTCTTGCCAAAATATATCTACTCCATGGATATGTCACGCCAAATGCGAAAACCTCTATATATATATATGTATGTATGTATGTATGTATGTGTATAATTCTCAAGTAAATTAACTTGAAGCCAAATTTGAAACAAGACCCCACTCACTAACTACTCATTTGTAAAATGTGTTATAATAGTGCTTTTGTATGCTCGCCTTAGAAAAACGTGTCAAAGTTTGCGGAACGTATTTTTTAATGTTATTATTTTAATAAATGAAAAAGACACCTATAAATGATTAACTTGTTTCTTCTCGAGTAATATGAGACCCTTTGCCGGTTTTTTTTACATATATACATGCACATGCTATAAATTTAAACATTTCTGCTATTATACATTTTTAAAAAATTCGACGTAGACAATGGCGTAACGATATTTTTCTCCATTTGTTTGCAAAGATGTCTATTAATATTCAAAATTAAAAACAATGTTCTCTAAATTTCCATAGATATTGTGGATATATACACGTGATCATCTATATAGCATACAGCTAAAAAGTGGGAAAATTCTCATCTTAAAAAAAAAAAAAAAAAAAAAAGATAAATGAATCTTACAGCCCCTTTTTTTTTTTCGCGTTTCCCCTCTTTTTGCAATGTTTCACATTATGTACACTATGATGACTTTGATTCAATTACAAGAAACGTGTAGAATACGAAATGAGTCCGAGAGATGAGCCTTCTATGTTCCTGCGCTTTGATTCAATGAGCTTAAAAACTGAAAATTAGAGGCATTGATTTTATAATAATAGGAGTAATAAGAATCACATGAGGAAATAAGCACACAAAAATAAGTAAAACTTATTAAAGTTCGTCTCAATGTGAGACTGTATACGTCGTCTTTCATTTGTTGCAGTAATCTAGTATATGACGAATTGAAGAAGAAGCTTACCAAAAATTCTTTTTGGACACCTTCAAACTCTATACGGTTTTTTTTTAATTTTTTTTTTAACATTTCTAGTAATCAACTCTGATGACAACACCTTCCTATTTTTAAAGAAAACTAAAACAATCAAAATAATAACAAGTGTGAAATCACCAAACTTACTTAATGACACAACCCTTAATGAAATTAAGAGAACTATAAGGCTGAACCCTCGATCCCCTAAGATCTGTGTATTGTTTCTGCGTTAAGATATTAATAATTAGACTTCACAACTTAACACCTATAGCTAATTAGACCAAAAAAATAAAAATAAAAATAAAACACCAATAATGTAGCTACTTTCCTCCTCATTCTTATTAGGGAAAATGCATCAAATTAAAATGAAAAATATAATCCTGTCTTCTAATTGATTTCTTTTTTTCCCCTTTTTTATATTCTTTTGCTAGGTTTTTTTTTTTTTTTTTGGTTGCTGAATTTGTAGGCTCTTTATTTCCTTTTCTTTTAATAAAGTTTTTGCTTATTAAAAAAAATTAGAAGTAATACGCTGAGATGATTTCTCTGACATATATATATATATATATATATGTGCAACCACCCTCTGCGAAAATTAACATTGACATGCTCATCAAGTTCAGCTAAGTCGACAATATTCCCTATATATATAGGTTGACAGTCGGAAGAGAATAATAAACATGCATGTGACATTTTGTAGTTTGCAGTTGACTCCAAAACAATTTGGCGAACAGTATCTTAATCTACACACATGCGCGCGCGCACACAGAGATTATTAAGACAAGTCAGAATCAACCTATTGCCCTTCAACCTCTCTCCTATTCCTATAATTGGTCTTAATTTCTTGATACGTCATTAATCAAACTATGAGCGATAATATGATCAATAAGTATGTGAAATACTATTAATTGAACTCCAAGCAATATACAAGAGATGATTTTTACTTATGGGGGTTAAGTAAAAATAACTTTCTTTTAGTGTATTGCATAATTCACTTATATAAATTATTGTAAATACATATTTGATAAGCCACAGTGTTTGTTTAAGCATTTTGGAAAGTTTTATAAAAGATTGCTGTTAAAAAAATAAAAATAAAAAAAACCTAAATATCCATGTTTTCCATGATCAACACTTCACTCTACATATTGCCCATAAATCAAAACACACACATATACATAGACATACTGTTTTAAGATAGAAGAACGGGATATAATATATATAGGACAAATCTATTGTACGTCGGTTGGACGTCCGGCGATAAAACCACAAAGAGAGGGTACAGCCCAAGAAATTGTATACCAGCATATTTTCTCTTTCTCATTCTTTCTCTCATCGGCGCCCTCAATTTTTGCATCCAATGACTCCAAGCAAGCTGCAGTTCGTGTCCGGGGTCAAGCAAGCTGCAGTTCGTGTCCGGTAAAAAGGGGATGTCGGACAACATAGTATATGTTGTTATATATATGTATAGGCACATAATTATTTTTGCTTCAATATGAATGGTTTGTGCTTTCATATTATACATTTTCCCATCCCCCAACTGAAAATACCCAAATGAAGTTGAGGATCCATTTGGTAATATTAATGGATTTGAGTCAAACATAATATTCAAAATTTAGCATACGGAGCGCAAAAACAAATTAAAAGTAACTTACAATTGTCACTTTTTTTGGTGGTTTGCAAAGAGGTTTACGTATCGGTGGGTAAGAATATAGCGACAGGACAGTTGTCTTTAATATTTGTTTTATTTTTTGCTGCTTACAATAAGCTGATGATCCTTATCCTTTTTACGCTATCACAAAAGAGAATAAATCTCTATAACTTCCTAGAGATTATCAAGGATTCAGAATACTTGCGTTCCTAATAGAGTCACAGAATATATATATATATATATATATAATTATTAATAAACATAGCATGTTATGCATTGTGTCCATGGCAATGCATATATATCTAAACCATAGTGGCCCCTAATATAAGTGTGTGCGTGCGTGTGTGTGTGTAACAAGTCTATTTTGTAAATATTAGGCCGGGTGGTTTTCTTTTCGTCTTTTATTCTTCCACTTGGCTACCTGATTAAGTAATTCTATAGTTGAAAACAAGTAAATATGACATGAAGATGAGGAGATGTGGCTAAGAAAGTACGTAATACTTGGATGAAAGGTATACACTCGTAATCTATGTTATCTGTATAAATATGTACAAATGTATATATTTATTTATAATGCAAAGACTAATTGAACAGATTTTATTCTTAAACAATCTTGGTATTGAGATTTGAGACACGCTAAAAATTATATGAATAGTTTTGGCTAAACTTGTGTAAATACCACCGCAAAAATTTATAACCAAAAACACCCTTAATTAATGTTTATCATACCAGGTTACGAGCGGCAATCCATATCCATTTTGGTGGCGTTAGTACTTTATTGTGTTACTAACAGTAACCTGGTAACACGGTAGTTTGTCATGTTACTGGACGTAAAGCTGGCTTACGCAATGGAAATCACGTTATGATGCACTAGCATGGCAGATATCAAGTAGTACTAGTTCGCCGATCGCACGATGGAGATCTAGCTAAGTTGCGTAGCCCCCTCACGTAGGGGAGATCTCATTGCGGCACCCTAGCTCATGAGAGATCGATCCAACCACATTGATGCCCCGCACAAATTAAGGGAACCTCACTGCAGTACCCTTTCGTGTGCGGAGGCATCACTCCATTGCATTTGCTGGCTCATGCGACATTGCCGTAATGCGTATGCGTCATAGTTGTCATTCATCATAACGCCACCGGGATGGACAAAGTGAGCGGTAAGACAGAGCAAAAAATAGAGATATTTGATTAGAAAACCACCCAATAGGTGTAGAAATGTATACACAACTCGAACATTTTAAACCAAAAGGCAAAATACAACATTAAGCCCTATTTAGATTTACAATTTGTACCATAATTTTCTTTTATGTGTTTTCTCCCACAAAAGTTTGAATTTTTTTGTTCAAACCCTATATGATTCATTAGGGTTATAAGTATAACAAACTCTCTAGTGATGATTTTGAAAACAAAAAACATAAAACATAAAACATAAAACAATCAACTAAACTTTTTAGTTGCATTTTATATAATTCCTCTAAATAATGAGGCTTCAACCTCTAGAAACAAAGTGGCATGAAGAACGTGCACTTCACACTAAATGTATGCATGGGTAAACAAAATTGGATGGGGGAAGAACCTAAAATGTGAGTTGTGAGACCACGACTTTCCTTTTATATAAACATACATACAAGCATACATACATATATATATGTATGGGCCAGAGTTCCAGCCATCATAAATTGAGCTGGATCATGTTGTGTTTGAGAAGCACTATCCAAGAGGCGGCGATGGCAAACACCTAACCTACCAGCCCAGCCCACAACCACATGGTTGCTTGCAGGTTATTATTATTATTATTATTATTATTATTATTATATGGTATTGATCGAGACAGTTTGTTTATTAAAAAGGGGACAAAAAACACTATTTTTTAAATTTAAGAAATCATGTCCAAACCAAACCACCCGTTGAGATGGTTACTTCAACCTATGTTGTAACATGAGATAGGCCACACAGCATATCATCATACAAGTAATTATGGTGTTGACATATACAGTCCAAATTTGCTTTAACAATATTTCACAAGCTATATATATCTCTGATGAGAATGAACCATACCACTTTTTTTTTTCCCCTTTTCTAACTTGTTTTTCCCCTATAAAATGCAGCAATACCTTGACATAGGAGGAGGGCTTAACATGGTCCTATCCAGATTCTTTTGAAGCTTTCCTTGCAGCTTCTTCAACCCATATATATATGTATGTATGTTTAAACCTGAAACTATTAGACCATAGTTTAAGTAATAGATATAAAAGTATGCGTTATGATATATTGGCATGGTCAACACATGCCATTCAGAATAGAACTTGGAAGCAAAGAGGCTGACCAACTCATTAATCCATAAACTATTATGAAACCAATTTGCGATCTGCCACAATGTATGGAAGGACTAGAGGGTGGTATAGCTTTACCTTAAAATCAATTCGCCGAAAAGGTGTCCCATTAGTTGGCTGCACAGGATTTTGGTGCCGAAGAAGTTGCAGAAGATTCGCGCCGGATCTATGAACCCTTTCAGCGGGTGCCTCGGTTGTGCTTATGGCCGTTTACGAAGAGAGTTTCTGCTTTTTGGATATGACCGGGTGTCTGGAGACCTCAAACACTAAAATAATAATAATAAAGAAAAGAAAAAAAAATGTTTACTTGTCACTTTAATGAGCTGGTATTAAAAAAAGTTGCGAATTATAATTGTGTCTATAATATATTAGACTTTAGTGGGATGCGATCGGTGACCAATTTTTAATTCTATTTAATATCTTTTTGAATTATTCTAAAGGAAAAATCCTTTTGAAAATGGATAGTTGTGAATTAGTTGTAATTTTTTCGCTCTCTTTCTATTAATAACCGCTTTTTAATTTTTCTTAAAAAAAGATATTTTGACGATTAAAAAAAAAAAAAAAGCACTATAAGTAAGAATTGGACGGCAGACAATATTTAACGTTTCCCTAGCTAGCCTAACAATTAACATGAAGTCATAAGCCATAGCGTGCAAGACATGCACTTGGTCCAATAACCGTTCCTTAAATGCATCCCACAATTTGTAATCCTAAAGGAAACCTTTTTTTTTTTTTTTTTTTTTTTTGACTTCAACTAAATAAAGGAATAAAATACCACAAGGCATCCAAAAGGGCTTTTGTTATTGACTCGGAATAGGACCCCAAAACAAAACAAGCCCCGCCTCCTTTTTCTTTTTTGTTGCGTTTTAGCAAAAACACAAGCAACAAAATTGTTTTTAGTGCCAACTTGTATTAAGAAGGAAATTAGTTTTTTTAGGTAAGACAGATAATATATATATATATATATATATATAAATAAACGTTATCACGTACGTAGTATTTCGAAGAGTGTAATCACCCAATGAATTTAAAGATGAATGTTATCATACTATTTTAAAAAGTATTATAATGTAAGGAATTTGAAGAAAATCTTGCCGTTAAAAGTGTTTGGAAAAACCATTCCAATAGTTATTGTTGGACTCCAATGTAATATCCGTTTAATTTGTCAACTACTTAAGTGAAATTATTTAAACTTTTCACTATTTCAGAACAATCTAATTCAAATCCATCTAAATTTTCACTTTTTAAAGAATCCATACAACATTCATTTTCTTACATTTACATTATTCTAATGTTACATTTAAAAAAAAAAAACTATCTAAACGCATATTTTATTTGAATACACAATTAAAACTCTACACTTGAATGTAAACAAACATTCAGTTTTAAGGGGATGTTTGGCATTCAATCTCAAACTAAAATTTTCATTTCAGTTTTTGTCTTTTTCTGAAAAAGTTTTTTGTCTTTTCTGAAAAAGTCTTTTGTCTTTTCTGAAAAGTTAACAAAAATTACTATTGAAATTTAAAATTTCCAATTCAAACTAATTCACCAAACAGACCCTAAATGAACATTTAAATGCAATTTTCTATCATCCAAACAAGCTTATTTAAAGAGTACGATATTTTTTCATATCCAATTAAATTCTCTTGCCAGAAAGTTTGATCTTTTTCTAACACACAAATGTCATGCACCTTTTTTTTAAATAATGTGTTAATAAACCTTAGAGAAAGGCTATACGGTTTCATGGGCTGCGTTTGGCACACGACACGGAACCAAAATATAGTTACTTTCGGATTCTGCTTAAAGCTGATTTCATTCCAAGTCCAAACTTCAGCTTCTGATTCCTTGCAAGGCAATACTAACTACCCTTTACCTTTACTCATCAAATCCCCACTTGATCTTTCCAATTACCACCACTTATAAGCACAAAAAATATTCCCACAAAACAAACACGCCATAAAACACAAAAACTTGTCACGAAATCAATAACAACTAGTGCTGAAAAACAGATTCATCAAAACGCAGATTCTGAGCCATGGCTGCAGAGATCAAGGCTGCCGACGCAGCTGAATCGACAACAACAACATCGCCGAACGATCAAAACCTCGACGACGACATCGAAAAACAGAACATGAACACCCCTCTCTTGATCAAAGGCGTGCCCGTTGAAGAATCTGCGGACAAGAGAAACCTGGTCCAGAAAGCCATAAGCCAAACGTTCCAGAGCACGGCACACTTGGCCAACCTGCTACCGACCGGGACGGTCCTCGCCTTCCAGCTCCTCTCCCCGATCTTCACCAACCAGGGAAAGTGCGACCCGGTCAGCCGGTTCATGACCGCCGGGCTCGTCGCCCTCTGCGGCTTGTCGGCGTTTCTCGTGAGCTTCACCGACAGTTTCAGGGACAAGAACGGAAACATCAGCTACGGCTTCGCCACGATAGGGGGCTTGTGGGTCATCGACGGCTCGGCGAAGCTGCCGAAAGACGAAGCCGAGAAGTACCGGCTTCGGTTCATAGATTTTGTGCATGCTTTGATGTCGTTTTTTGTGTTCTTGGCCATTGCGTTGTTTGATCAGAATGTCGTTAGCTGCTTCTATCCAGCGCCGTCGGACGAGGTGCAGGAGGTCCTCACGGCGTCTCCGGTGGGGATTGGCGTGCTGTGTAGTTTGTTGTTTGTTGTTTTTCCGACGAAACGGCATGGGATCGGCTTTCCTCTCTCTGAGAATTGATGCTCATGCCCGCCTATACGTACCTCGTTGTTTTTGTATGGTGTTTAATTATGTGACATTATGCATGTAATTATAATTTCTCATCGAAATATTTGTTTCTCAAATTCTCCATTAAATTTTTTTTTTCCATCATACCATACGAGTTGGAGTTGGTATTTCGAACATTATTCTTTTATTAGGATATATTTTTTAACATAATTTTTTTTCTTTTTAAGGTAAAAACAGAATTTTATTCCCATCAACCAAACAAGTATCTCTTACAAAAGCAGTCATAAAACTTGGGCAAAATGTCTACTGTAGATCATTCCTTGGACAATTATGTAATATTTTTTTGAACTTGCTTACATGTGATTCGATGTAAATAAATATTTTTTTTTTCTTTTGTAAACAATAACCAATTTTTTAAGGGAAAAAAGGGACCATATCTTGCGAGTTTGGAGGAGACCTTCCTTCAATTATGTTCGATATATATAGCTAAGATATATGTCTCTAATATTCGTCTATTGCTATTTGGGACGTCAAAGTATTCTTAGGTTATTTTAAGACAACATTATATTACTACCATACAAGTTGTTTAAACGAGAAGACAATAATATTGAGACATTAATATTAATCGAATTAATATTGAGCTATAGCTTAGTCTTTATTTTATGTGAGGACAAATTGATCATTCTCAGTCGTTTAGAAATCATTTTACAAATAAAAACTTAGAAAAAATTATTTAACAGGAAAAAAAAAAAAGGAAGGTGTTTGAATCATTTTGTTAATTGACCTCTATAGCCTAACAATGGAAATATATCTTTTATGTGATTGCAACTAAATCAAGCAAGAAATCACATGGTATCCGTTGCCTCCACCTAAAAAGCAACTATAGATAACTAGCTCTCTCCTTTTTCTTTTTTTTGGTTTAAATTGTTGCATTTCAGCAAAACCGATGTATGACAAACTAACACAAACTACTCTCTCATATTTATTTGCCATACTTTGCTTCTTGCATCTCGTGGTTAAAAAGACTACTAAAACGGTAACTTTTGAGAGGAGAAAATTATGTTAGAGAAGTTGTAGTAACTAGCATTTTTAACAAAATAATTGAAATAAACAACAAGATTTCAAATATTTAAAAATATAAAGTAAACTCATAATTAAGTAAATTAAAATTTTGGTTTTACTATAAATAGATTTCAATCAGTACATGAATAAACGTATGATTAATGAACAAATTGTGTTTAGGTTATTTACAAAAAATGACATGATAAATATATGTGTCATTTGTAACCCAATAATATAAATATAACATAAAAGTTTATACGATTGCTTAAAGTTTTCTTTTTTGCTAAGAAGATTGATTAAACATAACTATTATGAACTTTAAAAGATTTGAAGTAGCTTCTCCTATTTTGAATTGAAGAAAGATAAATGTACTTTGATACGCGGTCTATCCTTGCTTGGATTGTGACATGTGATTTTTATGTTGGATCCCACAATATTTTACGTGTAGTCTAAATAGATTTTTCAACATGACGGTGGACAGGGCTTGAGGACATTCCGTTTTTATTTAAGCAAAAATCTTTACTTTGAGATTCTATTCAAAAGCTGTTTTCCAATGTCAAAAAATTCAGCTTCTGATTTCTTAAGGCACCCATCAAATCCCACTTGGATCTTTCCAATTCCACCACATATAAAAACAAATACACCCCAAAATACACTTGTCATACACAAAATCTGGTCACCATATCAATAACAAGGGTACTACTGAAACTAGAATCATCAAAAACACAGATTCTGAGTCATGACGGAGATTGAGGTCGCGGAATCGGCAACATCCCAGCATAATCAAAACCTCGACAACGACGTCGAAAAACAGAACACGAACAATGGCCCTCCCTTGATCAGAGACGTTTCCATAGAAGAACCTGCAGGCAGGAAAGCAGCCGTCCAAACAGCCATCCGCCGAACGTTCCAGAGCGTGGCCCACTTGGCCAACCATCTACCGACTGGGACGGTGCTCGCCTTCCAGCTCCTCTCCCCGATCTTCACCAACCAGGGAAAGTGCGACCCGGTCAGCCGGCTCATGACCGCGGGGCTCGTCGCCCTCTGCGGCTTGTCGGCGTTTCTCGTGAGCTTCACCGACAGTTTCAGGGACAAGAACGGAAACATCAGCTACGGCTTCGCCACTATAGGGGGCTTGTGGGTCATCGACGGCTCGGCGAAGCTGCCGAAAGACGAAGCCGAGAAGTACCGGCTTCGGTTTATAGATTTTGTGCATGCTTTGATGTCGTTTTTTGTGTTCTTGGCCATTGCGTTGTTTGATCAGAATGTCGTTAGCTGCTTCTATCCAGCGCCGTCGGACGAGGTGCAGGAGGTCCTCACGGCGTCGCCGGTGGGGATCGGCGTGCTGTGCAGTTTGTTGTTTGTTGTTTTCCCGACGAAACGGCATGGGATCGGCTTTCCTCTCTCTGAGAATTGATGCTCATGCCCGCCTCTACGTACCTCGTTGTTTTTGTATGGTGTTTAATTATGTGACATTATGCGTGTAATAATAATTTCTCATCGAAATATTTGTTTCTGATATCCTCCATTAAATTTTTTTTTTTTCCTGTCATACCATATGAGTTGGAGTTGGTATTCCGAACATTATTCTTTTATTAAGATGTATTTTTTAACATAAGTAAAAACAGAATTTTATTCCAATCAACCAAACAAGTCTCTCTTAAAAAAGCAGCCATAAAACTTAGGCAAAATGTCTACGGTAGATCATTCCTTGGACAATTATGTAATATTCTTTTGAACTTGCTTACATGTGATTCGATGTAAATAAATATTTTTTTTTTTTCTTTTCTAAACAATAACCAATTTTTTAAGGGAAAAAAGGGACCATATCTTGCGAGTTTGGAGGAGACCTTCCTTCAATTATGTTCGATATATATAGCTAAGATATATGTTTCTAATATTCGTCTATTGCTATTTGGGACGTCAAAGTATTCTTAGGTGATTTTAAGACAACATTATATTACTACCATACAAGTTGTTTAAACGAGATGACAATAATATTGAGACGTTAATATTAATCGAATTAATATTGAGCTACAGCTTAGTCTTTTATTTTATGTGAGAACAAATTGATCATTCTCAGTCGTTCAGAAATCATTTTACAAATAAAAACTTAGAAAAAATTATTTAACAAGGGGAAAAAAAAAGGAAGGTGTTTGAATCATTTTGTTAATTGACCTGTATAGCTTAACAATGGAAAGATATCTTTTACGTGATTGCAACTAAATCAAGCAAGAAATCACATGGTATCCGTTGCCTCCACCTAAAAAGCAACTATATAAGACAACATAACACAAACTACTCTCTCATATTTATTTGCTATAATATAGATAGAGAACTAGCTTTATCTGCATTCAGCAAAACTGATATATGACTTGCTATCTCTTATTTGCCATACACTTACAGAATGTTTCCACGACGGTTTTCTGTCGTGGAATCAGGGTCGTTTCTTTTAAGATTCCACAAAATCATCGATATATGACAAACTAACCTACCACAACGGTTTCTTACTCTCTCATATAAAAACGGTTAGTTCCGTTGCCATACTTTGCTTCTTGCATCTCGTGGTTAAAAAGGCTACTAAAACAGTAACTTTTGAGAGGAGAAAATTATGTTAGAGAAGTTGTAGTAACTAGAATTTTTAACAAAATAATTGAAATAAACAACAAGATTTCAAATATTTAAAAATATAAAGTAAATCCATAATTAAGTAAATTAAAATTTTGGTTTTACTATAAATAGATTTCAATCAGTACATGAATAAACGTATGATTAATGAACAAATTGTGTTTAGGTTATTTACAAAAAATGACATAATAAATATATGTGTCATTTGTAACCTAATAATATAAATATAACATAAAAGTTTATACGATTGCTTAAAGTTTTCTTTTTTGCTAAGAAGATTGATTAAACATAACTATTATGAACTTTAAAAGATTTGAAGTAACTTTCCTATTTTGAATTGAACAAAGATAAATGTACTTTGATACCCGGTCTATCCTTGCTTGGATTGTGACGTGATTTTTATGTTGGATCCCACAATATTTTACGTGTAGTCTAAATAGATTTTCAATATGACGGTGGACAGGGCTTGAGGACATTTCTTTTTTATTTAACCAAAAATCTTTACTTTGAGATTCTATTCAAAAGCTGTTTTCCAATGTCAAAAAATTCAGCTTCTGATTTCTTGAGGCACCCATCAAATCCCACTTGGATCTTTCCAATTCCACCACATATAAAAACAAATACACCCCAAAATACACTTGTCATACACAAAATCTGGTCATCAGATCAATAACAAGGGTACTACTGAAAACAGAATCATCAAAAACACAGATTCTGAGCCATGGCGGAGATTGAGGTCGCGGAATCGGCAACATCCCAGCATAATCAAAACCTCGACAACGACGTCGAAAAACAGAACACGAACAATAGCCCTCCCTTGATCAGAGACGTTTCCATAACAGAACCTGCAGGCAGGAAAGCAGCCGTCCAAACAGCCATCCGCCGAACGTTCCAGGGCGTGGCCCACTTGGCCAACCATCTACCGACTGGGACGGTCCTCGCCTTCCACCTCCTCTCCCCGATCTTCACCAACCAGGGAAAGTGCGACCCGGTCAGCCGGTTCATGACCGCCGGGCTCGTCGCCCTCTGCGGCTTGTCGGCGTTTCTCATGAGCTTCACCGACAGTTTCAGGGACAAGAACGGAAACATCAGCTACGGCTTCGCCACGATAGGGGGCTTGTGGGTCATCGACGGCTCGGCGAAGCTGCCGAAAGACGAAGCCGAGAAGTACCGGCTTCGGTTTATAGATTTTGTGCATGCTTTAATGTCGTTTTTTGTGTTCTTGGCCATTGCGTTGTTTCATCAGACTGTCGTTAGCTGCTTCTATCCAGCGCCGTCGGACGAGGTGCAGGAGGTCCTCACGGCGTTGCCGGTGGGGATCAGCGTGCTGTGCAGTTTGTTGTTCGTTGTTTTCCCGACGAAACGGCATGGGATCGGCTTTCCTCTCTCTGAGAATTGATGCTCATGCCCTCCTATACGTACCTCGTTGTTTTTGTATGGTGTTTAATTATGTGACATTATGCATGCAATTATAATTTCTCATCGAAATATTTGTTTCTCAAATTCTCCATAAAATTTTTTTTTTCCGTCGTACCATATGAGTTGGAGTTTGTATTCCGAACATTATTCTTTTATTAGGATGTATTTTTTAATGTAATATTCTTTCTTTTTAAGGTAGAAACAGAATTTTATTCCAATCAACCAAACAAGTCTCTCTTACAAAAGCAGCCATAAAACTTAGGCAAAATGTCTACTGTAGATCATTCCTTGGACAATTATGTAATATTCTTTTGAACTTGCTTACATTTGATTCGATGTAAATGATTATTTTTTTTCTTTTTTAAACAAGAACCAATTTTTTTAAGGGAAGAAAGGGGCCATATCTTGCGAGTTTGGAGGAGCCTTCCTTCAATTATGTTCGATATATATAGCTAAGATATATGTTTCTAATATTCGTCTATTGCTATTTGGGACGTCAAAGTATTCTTAGGTTATTTTAAGACAACATTATATTACTGCCATACAAGTTGTTTAGACGATAAGACAATAATATTGAGACATTAACATTAATCGAATTAATATTGAGCTATAGCTTAGACTTTTATTTCAATGTGAGAACAACCATCTAAAAAATTGATCATTCTCATTAGTGATTGAGAAATCATTTTACAAATAAAAACTTAGAAAAAATTATTTAACAAGGAAAAAAAAAAAAAAGAAGGTGTTTGAATCATTTTGTTAATTGACCCTCTATAGCTTAACAATGGAAAGATATCTTTTATGTGATTGCAACTAAATCAAGCAAGAAATCACATGGTATCCGTTGCCTCCAAATAAGACCCAAAACCAACTATAGAGAACTTTTTCTTTTTCTTTTTATTTTTCTTTTCTTTTCTTTTCTTTTTTTTTTTTTTTTTTTTGGTTTATTTGTTGCATTTCAGCAAAACCGATATAAGACAACATAACACAAACTACTCTCTCATATTTATTTGCTATACTTTGCTTCTTGCATGTCGTGGTTAAAATAAGACCCAAAAGCAACTATAGAGAACTAGCTCTCTCCTTTTTCTCTTTCTTTTTCTTTATCTTTATCTTCTTTTTTTTTTTTTTTTGGTTTATTTGTTGCATTCAGCAAAACTGATATATGACAAAATAACACAAGCTACTATCTCATATTTATTTGCCATACACTACTACAGAATGTAGATTCCACGACGGTTTTCTAACCGTCATGGAATCCAGGGTCATGAAATCTTTTAAGATTCCACAACGGTTTTTTAGCCGTCGTGTAATGGGGAAAAATAGGGCTTAAATGTGAACATTTAAGAACATACTATGACTATTTTACAAAAAAAAACTTTCATGGTCAGGAAACCTACCACAACGGTTTCTTAGGGAACTCTTTTCCGCTCCATGGTTTTTCTGCATTTTTCACGATAGTTTTTTTAAAAACGGTCGTGGAAGTTCCGTCGTGGAATCCACATTTTGTAGTAGTGATACTTTGCTTCTTGCATCTCATGATTAAAAAGACTACTAAAACAGTAAATTTTGAGAGGAGAAAATAATGTTAGAGAAGTTGTAGTAACGAGCATTTTTAACAAAATAATTGAAATAAACAACAAGATTTCAAATATTTAAAAATATAAAGTAGATTCATAATTAAGTAAATTAAAATTTCGGTTTTACTATAAATAGATTTCAATCAGTACATGAATAAACGTATGATTAATAAACAAATTGTGTTTAGGTTATTTACAAAAAATGACATAACAAATATATGTGTCATTGTAACCTAATAATATAAATATAATATAAAAGTTTATAAGATTGCTTAAAGTTTTCTTTTTTGCTAAGAAGATTGATTAAACATAACTATTATGAACTTTAAAAGATTTGAAGTAACTTCTCCTATTTTGAATTGAAGAAAGATAAATGTACTTTGATACCCGGTCTATCCTTGCTTGGATTGTGACATGTGATTTTTATGTTGGATCCCACAATATTTTATGTGTCGTCTAAATAGATTTTTCAATATGACGGTGGACATGGCTAGAGGACATTCCTTTTTTATTTAACCAAAAATCTTTACTTTGAGATTCTACTTAAAAAGCTGTTTTCCAATGTCAAAAAATTCAGCTTCTGATTTCTCAAGGCACCCATCAAATCCCACTTGATCTTTCCAATTCCACCACTTATAAAAACAAATACACCCCAAAATACACTTGTCATACACAAAATCTGGTCATCAGATCAATAACAAGGGTACTACTGAAAACAGAATCATCAATAACACAGATTCTGAGTCATGGCGGAGATTGAGGTCGCGGAATCGGCAACATCCCAGCATAATCAAAACCTCGACAACGACGTCGAAAAACAGAACACGACCAATAGCCCTCTCTTGGTCAGAGACGTTTCCATAAAAGAACCTGCAAGCAGGAAATCAGCCATCCAAACAGCCATCCGCCGAACGTTCCAGAGCGTGGCCCACTTGGCCAACCATCTACCGACCGGGACGGTCCTCGCCTTCCAGCTCCTCTCCCCGATCTTCACCAACCTAGGCCACTGCCACCGGGCCAGCCGGATCATGACCGCCGGTCTCATCGCCCTCTTCGGCGCGTCGACGTTTCTGGTGAGCTTCACCGACAGCTTCAGGGACAAGAACGGAAACGTCTGCTACGGCTTCGCCACGATAGAGGGCTTGTGGATCATCGACGGCTCGGCCAAGCTGCCGGAAAAGGAAGCCGACAAGTACCGGCTTCGGCTTATAGATCTCGTGCACGCTTGCATGTCGTTTTTCGTGTTCTTGGCCGTGGCGTTGTTTGATGAGAACGTCGTAAGCTGCTTCTATCCGGAGCCGTCGGACGAGGCGCGGGAGGTCCTCACGGCGTTGCCGGTGGGGATCGGCGTGATGTGCAGTTTGTTGTTTGTCGTTTTTCCGACCAAACGACATGGGATTGGTTTTCCTCTCTCTGAGAATTAATTGATGCAAGTAGGTCCCTTTTTACATGTATATCTACGTACGTGCTCGGTGTTTTTGTTTGGTTCTTTTTTTTTTTTTTTTAAATCCGTGTCATTATGCATGTTATGATTTGCTTATAATTCAAAATAATTAAAGAGCAATATCGGCCATATGAGGAAGGAAAAGAGGACAACTATAATTGAAAAATGAGTGATACTTTTGGGGCCTCTTGTCTCAAATTAATGATCCGTGACTTCGAATTTAAGGAAACACTTTCCTAAGCGTTTTTAAACTTCTCAAATTTTATGGATCTTCCTTCTTTTTTTCCTTCGTCGGGATTCTATCTGAAAGTAGATAAAAATTTTTGGTTTGAATATAAATTTTTGTTAAAAAACACTGCAAAAATAAATTTAATTGGGGCTCGAACCAACAAAATAAACGGCACCTAAATATCCTACCATCCAACTTAGGATGTGATAGCAAGTATTGGGGCCAACAACCCCATTCTATCTTAAACGGGACGAAAAGTAGTCTTTTGTATTGAAATCATAACAGATTATTTAGCATTTAGGACCATAGTCTTATCTGTTGAAATCTTGATTGATTATTTAGTATTTAAGATATAAAACACAATAAAAGATTAGTGAGTTACCTGTTGGTAGTGTCGCCATATAAGAATTCTAATATCTTGCTTATAAAGAAAGTGATAAAATGATTTAGAATGGAACGAAAACTCTCTCTCTCTCTCTCGAATTGTACATTATCTAGCTCTAGCAAACTAAGGAGTACTCTCACTCCATCTTGAGGGGGAAAAAAAGCAATTAAATCAACAAATGACAGTACTAGATTTGTAAGATTATTAGTTATAACGTGCAAAGGCACAAAGGCTCGATTTGGTATTGTTTTTTCGAGGCTCTAAAGTACTTTCCATATAACATGATGCAACTAATGCACGCCATTTAAAAATAAAAATAAAAATAAAAAAAAATAAAAAAAACTCTCCATCAAAAGATATCTTGTACAGACACCAACCCATTTTACATTTACTTTAAAAATTAGGATTTTAAAACATTGTTATAAATGAGACCATCAATATAATGGATGAAATATTGATGAAATCATCATGGGGAATAGAGCAAAAGGTCTTAAGTTTATGAGGGCCAACTCTTTGTTTGTTGTTTGAGCATGATACTTCGAGAAAAATCTCCATGCGCGGATCGGAGATTACTTTGCAAGCTTCACATGATTTGGAGTGCACACGATGACGACATGGATGGGTAAGAGCAACGGTAGGGTTGGGGCTAAGGCAAGGCGACGGTATTAGCGGGGACAGTGGTCACACTGGAGGGAGCAAAAGGGAAAAGAAAAAATAAGAGATAAAAGGGGGAAAAAAAAGAGAGAGATAGAAGCAAATAGTCCTAGCCAGGAACATTTAAGAAATTGGAGGTATGGGTAAAAGTGTATGCATGATTCTTGTTCAATAAAAATAATGAACGACAAATTTTGCAACAACTTTCACCTCGTGACAATTATCAATCCTATGATTTCTATTTTTAACGATTTTAAAACTTTGGAAAAATATCAATCCCTTGAAATTTATGACTCATTTGGATCATACGTTGCATTTGAATGTTCATTCAAACTGAATATTTGCATTCAAATGTATAATTTCAATTGTGTATTCACAGTAAATGTGTGTTTGAATAGATTTTATCAAATGTAACATTGGACTAGTACAGAGTTAGAAAAAATGATTGTGGTAAATATTTGAGTTAGGATTTGAGTTAAATTACTGTGAAGTAGATAAACATTTAAATAAATTCATTCCAACAACAGCTCAACTAGATAACTATTCTATTTGAGTATAATAATAGTTTTTTTTTTTTTTTAGTAGATAATAATTGTTAGTACAATAGTTTATCCAAACAGGGCATTAATAAAGGGCAGATTCTTTTTATTTTTATTTTTTTTGAGTAAAACAAAGGGGCAGATTTGGTAATTCACTCAAACGCTCCCAAAATGACTGCACTATTAGGCCTAGAGCCTACTTTCTAGAACTGGACCTAGACATTAAGCCCAAAGAGTTTTGTGGGCTGAAATGCTGGACAAGGACACTAACAGGCTAAGTAGTGTTTCCATCGGTCAACCAATTTTTGTCATGCAATTAAATTTATTTCTTATACGACATGTTCTTTCACAAAAATATAAATTTTCCATTCAAAGTTATTATCTAAACAGACCATATATATAAATATATAATGTCGTGAAGTTTTAACTATGCCAACTGGATGGTTGTCCAAATTAAATAAAAAACAACAAGAGTAGTCTTCAGTATATTTAGTTCTCAAATACTCATCGTTCCAATTATACTCAGCCTTCAATGACATATATTCTTTTTCTACTTATGGCTTGGACTTAAGGAAAGGTTAAAAGAGTTTAGTACATTTCTTTAAAAAAAAAAAAACACTTTAAAACATCAACAATGTTAAACATCATAACTAATAAAATATGAGTCTTATCTATATACATCAGGTTCTCGATCTGACTTCTTAATATGTGATATTTACTAATATTTAATTATATTGTTTCCACGCTCTCAATAATTCCCGTGACAGACAGTTGGAACTCTTACAGTAACTCCTCCCCCACACCGTTCCTCCAACACAAATATTTCAACCGAAAGAAACGAAACGTAAGTAACAAAAAGGAAACGATAGGGGGATTTTTTTTTTTTTTTAAGAAACCAAATGCGATTGGACAAGACTCACCCTTCCTCTTTAGCCTTTCACTGGGGATAAGATGGGCCCCACTTTACCCGCCTCCCACATATCCTAATATCCATCTCTGCAAAACCACCACCTCATCACCATTCCCCTACTCTCGTCCGATCAACCAACTCATCAAATCCAACCGCGTCCGTACATTATTACCTTGTCTTGCGTCGCACCGGATCCGAAACCAACAAATAAAAACAAAACCAAGTTGAACGGATCGCATTGTTCCATAAGAGAGCTTCCCAGGCCACGAGTTTTCTCTCGATCCGCCACCGAGCTACTCTCGCTGAATCCGATCCCCGACCAAAAGCAGTTATGGAGTCGCGGCTGCTCTCACGCGCCACCGCCTTCGCCGCCGTCCCGCCCGTGCGGAAGCCGACCGGCCGGGACGGCGTCGGCGGGAACGCCTGCTCAACAGTCCCGGCGAGGCCGATCGGCGGCGTTGGCGAGGGCGGGAACCTCATCTGGGGTAGGCAACTGAGGCCAGCGCTGCTGCTGAAGGAGGCCTCGCCGGTGCCTTCTCTTGCGCCGGCGACGATGGCAACGAGGAGGGAGATTCTCAGGCCGTGCCTGGCCGCCGCGTCGTCGCCCGCGGGTGGTAGCGATTCCGCCGGGTGAGGTCCGTTTCCTCCGTTCTGACTCGGTCGGAACTCGCGCGTTGGAATGCGTGTGACTGATGGCGTTTTTGTGCTTTTTGTTGTCTGATTCGGTGGTTTTGCAGGGAAGCTAAAGCGGTCGGGTTCATCGACAAATATCCGGTGCTCGTCACCGGCTTCTTCTTCTTCATGTGGTGAGTATGTTTCACTAAAAAGTAACTACTTACTACTTTTAATACGTAATTTTTTTTTTTAACTTGAAAACACTGTTTGTTTATATTTTATTTATTTATTATTTTCTTTCATAAAAATTTGTTTTTAGTATTAAGTTTTTATTTAAGTACGAAATTACATATTTTTTTCCCTAAACTTTTAGCTCGACAATAACGGACTTACATTTGAGAAGAATGGATGAGATAATTTAGAGCATGTTATTTATCGAGAATTTTAAAAATAGAAAATTAATTATGAAAAAATAAATTAAATTATATAGAATTAAATTCCATAATTAAATAAAAGTGTTTATTAATCTATCAATAAATTTATTTACTTGAGGAATTAAATTCATATTATTTTGTTTACTTTCTAAAAGTCAGAAGGATTGGAAATATATATTCATTGTAGCTACAAAATTATCCTTAAATTAAAATAAATAAATAAGAATAAGAATAAGAATAAATTTGGTATAGAGTTAATTACTTCTTATTTTTTAGGAGAAAGAATTTATTTATGTAGGTAGTAGGTAGGAGGCAAGCTCTCTTTTATTAAGGAAATTAATTCTCTATTTCTAAGTGGAATCTACATCATTTAATTTCTAAATACAAAAATAAACATTAGAATTTAAAATCCGAGATTTAATTCTTTTTTTCCAAATTGAATTACTCATTAGGAAACACGCTTTAAGTTAACTAGCAAAGTATATGACTTCATGATATCTTTGCTGTGGTAGTTTATCTCACAAAAAAAATTCAAATAATAAAATTTAAATAAAAAATTCTGTTAAAATCTTTTTTTGTAGCTTATTGAATTTGCTGGGTGGGAAATTACTAAACTGTCAACTTGCAGGTACTTCCTGAACGTGATATTCAATATCCTCAACAAAAAGATCTACAATTATTTCCCCTACCCTTAGTAAGTGTGACATTCACATGTGCATATATATTTCATACTTGTTTTTGTATCTAAATTATGAATCATATTGTTTGTGTATGGTTTAGTTAGCTTAGATTTGATTATTGGGAAGTAAAGTGTGTTGTTTTGCATACAGTTTTGTGTCAGTTATCCACTTGTTCGTCGGGGTGGTCTACTGTTTGATCAGCTGGGCTGTGGGCCTTCCCAAGCGTGCAGTAAGTTACCCGTCTTTCAGCCCATTTCATTATAATAAATAACCTTTCTACGAAAATAATTGAAATAAACAAATAACATGATTCTAAAATATTGAAAATAAATATTAAATTTATTAATATAAAAAAAAATTTACTAGATAAACAGTAAATTTAGATAAATAACACGATATTTATAAACAGAACAAAAATAAAATAAAAAAATGATAACATATTTACAAAATTACCTAATAGCCTTGTTATTCATTATTACTTTCTTTAGATATCTTTAAAGCCTGATATATATATATATATATATATACACACACTTCAATGATTAATGCAAAATACTATTTACTTCTTTACTAAGTTAGTGTTAATTAATTGTTTTTCTCAATTCCCTCCAAAATATATATATTAAAGTTTAGTTATTTGTATGTATCATTATGATGCTACAATTGAACTCGTACTTTTTTTTTTTTTAATGAAGCCTATCGACTCGAATCTGTTGAAGTTGCTAATCCCAGTTGCTGTGTGTCACGCAATTGGGCATGTGACCAGCAATGTCTCGTTTGCAGCCGTTGCTGTCTCCTTCACCCACACAATCAAAGGTGGCGTAAATCAAAATGAGATTTTTTTTTTTATTTTTTCTTTTTACTCTTACTTACTTTGTTTCATTAACATTGGGATTTTGTTTTGTGTTTCAGCTCTTGAGCCATTCTTCAACGCTGCTGCTTCTCAATTTATCCTCGGACAATCTATTCCCATCACTTTATGGCTATCCTTGGCTCCTGTTGTTCTTGGTTGGTTCCTTCAAACAATCTCAAACTCGGCCGAAAAACGATCATTTTTATGACCTTATGTTAGTAGCTGATCATTTTTACCGAAGGAGATGATTTTCTTAATTTAGAATTTCAGCTATTTTAAAAATTGCTTTCCCAAAATTCGTCTCTTTTTTTTTAGAACTAGCTCACTGTGTTTCCGAAGTGCAAAACTCTTGAAAACTATCAAAATCACAAATAAAATTCCATCTTTTTTTTTTTTTTTTTTTTTGCTTTCTTGTATGAATGCAGGTGTGTCAATGGCATCATTGACCGAGTTGTCGTTCAACTGGACGGGTTTCATTAGTGCTATGATTTCCAACATCTCCTTTACTTACAGGAGTATCTATTCAAAGAAAGCCATGGTTAACCTCTCTAATCAAACTCTTGCTAATCAATTTTTCTTCTTGAAGAAAACAAGCCTCAGTTTTTTACTCAATTCTCTTTATGGTTTGCCTCTTCCATTTAACACATTTTGATTATTCTTTTCAGACTGATATGGACAGTACCAATATATATGCCTACATTTCAATCATTGCTCTGGTTGTCTGCATTCCACCAGCCCTCATTGTGAGTGAAACTTCACTTTGCACGTTAAGAGAGTTTTGGTTAGACTGTTTTCAATATAAATGTCAATATCAATCATATTTAACACAGAAATATATGAAATGACATGTTTAGTATGTTATCTTATCTGTTACAATAATACTTAGTTTTAAGATAACATAGCATGACAATGTTGTAATTAATGAATGAAAAGGCCAATAAATCAACAACACCAACTGAATACTGAAATTTGTCATATGAGTGTCAAATTTGCCACCAAAATATAGCTTATGCCAAATTTAACAAAAAAATGATATTGCGTTATTTGAGTGATTTTTCCACTCAAATGTTAAGATTAGATTTGATACATTAGTTTAGCAGTATATGTTCTTTATATGCGAACTGAAATTGCACTTTTTACCTAATTTTTTTTATAGGTAGAGGGACCTCAACTGCTCAAGCATGGATTTAATGATGCAATTGCAAAAGTTGGTCTTGTCAAGTTCGTTTCGGATCTCTTCTGGGTCGGAATGTTTTACCACCTTTACAACCAGGTATTTGGAGTTTCCATATGATCTTTTGGGTAATATTTATACCTCTATGACCTATATAGCAATTCTACCTTCTTTCCTCCTCTCATGAATACTTTGATGTAAACAAAGTAGTATTAAACAAAGTAAAATGAAAAATCTCATGAAAAAAAAATAATAAGTTCCAAAATATGTCATGAAACTAAAATGTAACGAAAAACGGGGATATAACATGACAAAATTTTGATAGGTGCCTTCGTTTTAAAGTATTTATTGTTGAATTACAAATGAAAGTTCTGTTTTCAATTCTCAGTTGGCCACCAACACCTTGGAGAGGGTAGCACCACTTACACATGCTGTTGGTAACGTGTTGAAACGCGTGTTCGTGATTGGATTCTCGATCCTCTTTTTTGGTACTTATCAGCCATCTTATATATCTTTTCTTTTGATAGATTCTGTCGCTTTCGATTTTAATTTGTTTTCATTTCGTGCGTGTCTAATACGCACAAAACTGTTTGCTCACAGGCAACAAGATTTCGACACAGACCGGAATTGGAACCGGCATTGCTATTGCCGGAGTGGCACTTTACTCTTACATCAAGGCCAAGATGGAAGAAGAGAAACAAGTGAGTTCTTCTCACGTCACAGCTCAGTACTATACTTATGCAAATGCTTAGGTCCATTTGGTGAATGAATTTGAGTTGAAAATTTTTGTTGATTTTTCAAAAAAAGCAAAAAATTTTTCAGAAAAATATGAAAATTGAGATAAAAAAATACAGTTTGAGTTTAAACGCCAACGAAACCTTAATAAAAGTAGTTACACCCATGGCTGGATTAAAGTATTTGATCTGTTATAAAATGGAAAAAATAATTATAAAATAAAAGCACATCGACGTCAATGGTACCTAATACAAGAAACTGACGCCCAATAAGCAGAGGCGATTCTACCATAGGTCTGGGCACCTGGTGCCCATTAAATTTTTTTCAAAAATTAGTAATTGCTCTTTATTAGATTGTTAATTTAGTTGAAGATTTGGATTAATTCAAGCTCCCAAATAAATTTCCTGGCTTCGCCCTTGCCAATAAACATGAGCGAAGCCACCTCCATGTGAATGGAAGATTTAAAGAAGACAAAAAAAAAAAAAAAAAAGCTTTTATCCTAATCCTTTATTATCAAATTGTGTCGTAAGTAAGTTACAACTTTAAAATTGGTAGATACGATTTTTAATGTTATTTGATGTGTGATATTTTTTTAAGGAAATAACAGTTTTTATTGTCTTCTCATGATTGGATTATGTTAAATGCCTCCTCTTTTGTTCTTTTTGTTCTTTTTTTTTTTTTTTATAACTTTCTTTTGTTCTTTTCTTGCTCTAGACGCTACACAATTTTTTTTTTATTGCACTTATAAAAAGTTCACCAAGATTAATCTTCTCTTTTTTATTTTTATTTTTACTTTTTCCAGCATACAAAGACTGCCTGAGGAGAAATGAAGAATGGACATGGTGGAAATGTTGCACTGTAAATTTTATGTATTACCTTGAGAAGACATGAATTATCGAGTATCTATTATATATCTCAGTCATTTTTTTTTTTTGGTTCCATTTATTTTTCTTTGATTCAGGGTACAAACAACTGCTGATTTGCGAAGATCTCATGTTTAATGAAAAATAAAGTAAGCGTTGGGATGATCAACGGAATGTTTGGAGATTTATATATATGTGAATTATGTTTCACATGGTGACGAGCAGAAACATGTTTGGAACTGCTAATTTCTTTTTTTTATATATATTTTTTTGTCAAAGTTTATGTGCAAGATTTTTTTTTTTTAAAATAAGACTTATGGGGGGCAAAACAGATAAAATGACTATATGTGACAGGCTAGCTTAATGCTAAGAGGAAAATTCTGACTCTAGCTACTCCTTTTCCATTTCTTTTAAATTATACCAGCATTAATAAGGTATTAAGGTTGTCTAGTCTTTTGAGATTGACATTTCTTTTGCATTAAATAAACTTCTTGTGATATATATATATATTTATATATACCTATATGTATATTCTCTTTGTTTGTTTGTATTCCTTAAAAAGAGAGAGAGAGAAAACTACCTAAATAATCATCTCTTTTTTTTTAATTGATCAACAGAACATAAATTTCTCACTCTTGATCAATATAACATGAATTTAGTAAATTTTAAATTAATTTTTGTATCATTTTGATCTAATGTTAATTTTTTGTGTCATGTTATTGTAATAGTTTCTAAATATATGTCATTCAGATATTTTTCCTTTAAATATTATGTTATTATGGGATAAAGTCCAGAATTGCGCCAAAAGATCTTATAACTAGAAAAGGTTATTGGCATGTGTTGGTTTGCAGTATCTCCTAAAGTGCTTTCTTATCATTAAAAATGTAAATGTTCGTTTGGAATTGAAAAAAGAAAAAAAAAAAGTGTGTAGAAAAGAAAAAGAAAAAGAAAATATCACAATTTTGCCTTGTTTGGAATCCAGGTTTAATTTCAACTAAACTGTATTTTTTCAACTGAATTTTTATTTTGTTTTCCTGAAAAGTCAACAAAATTTATAATTCATTTTTGAAAAGTCAATTAACTACAACAGGTGATTTAAATGGAAGTTTTATTTATTAATTTATTTAAAAGGGTTTTATTTAGACTAAAACAAAATTATAAACACCAATAACAATGCATTTGATCTTGCATTGCACGAGACATGATCTTTCATGGAGATATTAATAAAATGTGATGACACTAAAAAAGGAAGACATATATCAATACTTGTCAACAAAAAAGTTTATTGGCATATCAAAAATTAAACACATATAAGGTTCTTTTAACAAAACATCTACAATCAATTGAATATTTCGGTAAATTAAGAGTTAGTATCCTTTAACAATAAGGATGCCACCAACTCGGTATGAAAATAAATCGAGTGAAACCAAAACAATCCATCAATACTCAAATTTGAAAGGCAAATACAAAACCTCAACGAGTATGGGAACCATCTGAACCATCTCTGTTGTTAAAGTTAATAAACAAAAACAATACATTAGTATGTTTGTCTCATCATCTCATTTCAACTCAAACTGTACTTTTTTTTGTCTTTTTCCCAAAAAGTTTTTATCTTTTTCTCAAAATTTTTTTGTTTTCTGAAAATTCAAAAAAATTTACTATTACAACTAAAATATTTCAACTCAAACTAACTAACGAAACATACCTTTAGCTTTGGACGACAAAAATACCACTCTTATTACAAGCAAATATCTACCACGGAACAAAATAAAAAGCACAGCAACATGGGAAACATACTCCGGTGACAATCCAACGTACACAACTTGAGCAACTAGAAATCGTAAAAGCCGGAATCAAATATTCTATCAACGGAAACTCCGCAGTGATGTGTGAACGACAGATGCCGTGGCCAGTTACACATCAATCCAAGTGTCAGATTATCATAAATGATTATAAATGGTAAAAAATCACTTCATCATACGTATTATAATGTAATGTATATGATTGTGTAGTATAAAACCAGAATATTGTTTAAACATTTTGAAAGATTTAAGTTTTATTTCACATTTAAGTTTAACTCAAATTAAATTAAATTTTTTCATATCAATTTTTTATCTTTTTTTAAAAACTTAATAAAATTTATAATTAATTTTTAAAAAATTAACTAAATTCAACTTAAAAATATCATCTCTAATCAACAAACCAATCCTAAACTTACTTTACTAAACTTACTAGTTGCATATCTTCTACATTTAGGTCTCGTTTGGTATTTGAGTTTAAATTTAAAATTTTTATCTTACTTTTTATTTTTTTCTAAAAAATTTTTATCTTTTACAAAAAATTAATAAAAACTTTCAACTCAAACTTATTCACGAAACGGTCCTGATTGACATCATAGTTTAAAATGAAAAACACGTTTCTAAATGGGCCTGCTGCGAAAGCATAGCCCAATGGTTATGTGGTTTTGTGGGGCCCCCTATTGGCCCAGAGCAACACAAACCAGAAACGCTTACTCGAAAGTCGCGCCCAAAGATCCCGACGACCTTAAAGTCACCCCCACAAACCAAAAAAAAAAAAAAAAAAATGGTCTTCCGAAACAGATACGATTGCATCACTTGAACAGAAAAGCGAAAAAAAACAAACAAAAAGATAAAAAAACAAAAAGCGAAATAACCAAACAAGAACCTCAAAATAAAAAGTTCATCAAATTAAAAAAAAAAAAAAGAAAAAAGAAAAAAAAACACGAACAAATATCATCGTCACTTGCAACTCGTGACCTGGAACGAACAAAAAGAGCCCCAAAAAATAAAATAAAAACAAAAACAAAAACACTCATTTAAAACTCCATATTGAAAAAAGGAAAAACAAAAACCAAAATCATTCTTCTTGGGTATTGGTTTCTTTCGTTCAAACCCACATTGAAAAAAAGGACATGTTTGACATAATCACAAACACTCATTTAAAACTCCACAAAAAAAAAAAAAAGAAAAAAAAGAAAAAAGAAAATCAAAAGAAAAAAAGAAAAAAAAGAAAATCAAAATTAAAAATTATGGAAGGTGGAATTAGATCGAAGAGGGACTGTTGGATTTTTTTTTATTATGCTGCTAATTTATTTCTTGCCCTTTTTCCTAGTTTCCTCTTTAACTTTAGTAAAAATTCTTTTTCAGAAAATTGCTATTTTCGTTTGTTCTTCTTTGCCAAAAACTCCTCTTTTTCTTCGTATTTATTATTCTTAATTCTTAATTTTTATTTTTATTTTTATTTTATTCGTTTGAAGTTTTTGTAACATTATTCGGCGTTGTGATAATTCTACGCCTCTTTCTCCTTTTTTCCATTCCTTGTCTGTTACGGTGTTTCGGTTAAAGGTAAATAAAAAGAGGGCAAAATCAGATTCCTTGTTCTTGGCCAAACCCTAGTTTTCTTCCGAGGAATTTCGGAGGTTGAAGAAGAAGATTTTCTACTCGGATCTCGATCTTCTGCTTCAATGGAGGTCGCTTCAGAAGGAGATAATCAGAATAAGAACGATCATAGTAATACAAATGATAATAATAATAATCAGACTCCTAATAGTAAGGTTAATAATTCCAATGAAGGACAGAGCAAGCCCAAGCGTCAGATGAAGACTCCGTTTCAGCTTGAAACCCTCGAGAAAGCTTATGCCTGTATGTATAATTCCTTTTATTCGTGTTTTTTTTTTTTTTTGGGTTAAAATTTTGATTAATTTGTGTTTTAGTTTTTGGGAAATTTTGGTGTTTTGATGTGTTTTTTCTGTGAAGAATTGAGCATTTTTTTGGTTTCTGAATTGATTTTGTGGGTTTTGTTTGATCAGTGGAGGCGTACCCATCGGAGTCGATCAGGGCCGAGTTGTCGGAGAAATTGGGGCTCTCCGATCGGCAATTGCAGATGTGGTTCTGTCACAGGAGGTTGAAGGACAAAAAGGACGGAGGACCAGCCAAAAAGCAGCGGAAGATGGTCGCGGCTTTGCCGGAATCTCCTGTGGATGAGTTGAGGGCCGGGCCCGAACCCGGTAGTGACTACGGGTCTGGCTCGGGTTCCGGTTCGAGCCCGTTCGGTCCTGCGGAGTTGCGGAATGTGGTGGCCAGGGGCTTGGTGGATGACCTTCCACCAGTGGGAAGGAGGTACTATGAGCCCCGGCAGTCTATTTTGGAGACGAGAGCTATTGCCATTGTGGAAGCACAATTGGGAGAGCCATTGAGGGAGGATGGACCGATTCTCGGTATCGAGTTCGACTCGTTGCCGCCTGATGCATTTGGCGCACCTATAGGTATAACTAATGCATTTGATCCTGCACATTAGCTCTAGAACGTCTGCTGAATTTTATGGCTAATGGTATTATATATAAGCTGCGTTAGATTTTATTTATTACTTGGCTTGACATTTTATGCCGATAATGTGATAGATTTCAGTTTCTCTTTCTTTTCTTTCATGAACTGATAAAACATAAGCAATTTAGTTATATGACTTTCTATATGTGTGTTTGTTAATCTTCCGGGAAAATGTCAATTAGTAAATTCCTTTCAATACGCATTTTTTTATCCCAAAAAGGAATTTGCCGGTATGCACAAAATGTTCGTATAACGGATATGTATTTGCTTCAAAATTCTGGATGTTTTCTGTCCACATTTGTTTCAGTTTAATTGTATAAGCTAGGTTAGATTTTATTTATAACTTGGCTTAACATTGTTATGCCGATAATGTGATAGATTTCAGTTTCTCTATCTTTTCTTTCATGAACTGATAAAACATAAGCAATTTAGTTATAACTTTCTATATGAGTCTGTTTGTTAATAATCTGGAAAAGGGTCAATTAGTAAATTCCTTTTATCGTATACCCTTTATTTATTTTTTTTTCCAAAAAGGAATTTGCTTTTATACCTCCTTTTTTTTTTTTTTGTTTTTCCAAAAAGGATTTTGCTGTTATGCACAAAATGTTCGTATGACGGATATATATTTGCTTCAAAATTCTGGATGTTTTCCGTCCATATTTGTTTCGACTGTAGAGTACGACAATTTTGTATTTGTTTATATGATGTGTTCTTGAAATTAAGAATCTTTCTTATCGTGTGTATAACATCTTGCCCTTAAACACGTGATATAGTGCTAACTTTTGCATATAATATCTTCTCCAATTCATGTACCTGTACAAATCCATTTTCTGCTTACGATTCCAGTATTTTTTGTTGGCACAGTTGCAGAGCAGCAGAAGCGGTCTGGGCATCATTTTGAGGGCAAATCCTACGAGCGACATGAAAAATCAAATAAAGTTTGTATCTTGTTCTTCAATGAAATATTATGTTAAATTTTATACTCGTTCATTTGTATGATGGTGCATGTGATATCGTTCCTTTTTTTTCCCTGCAATATGGTTAAGATATCTGGTCAATTCCCGAATCTATTTAACACTTTTTATAAGCTTCATCTGTTCTCTCATTTTCTTTTTATTGAAGATCGTTTAATGGAAGATACTTTGACAAAACTGCTTTATAGTTGAGGTTTCATCTAACATTATGCCAATACAACACGTATGATGCTATGTTTTATCGTCTTTTTCTTGCTTTCGTGCCCCCTCCTTGAAATTTGAAACAAGCATTCCTGCGTCTGCAATTAGATTGTTTTCATTGTTGGTGCCCTTTGATTAACACGCTATTTGTAACTTCTAATTTTTATAATTTTTCTTGTATTCCTTGTTTACTTTGTATGTCTTCGATAATTTATTGAAGGGACATGTGTTTTATCTCAGGCTGCTGCAAGAACTCTCCATGAATATCCATTTCTTCCGGACCCCTCCGCTACTCGTAATGGACAGGTTGCTCCATTTCATATTCATAATCCAGCACATGATGGTCCAACTGCTAGAAGTTCAACATTTGCTGTTGGAACTGAGCAGCTACCTAGGATTCATGGTAATCAAGGTCACGCCTCTCGTGTTTGGCTTTCCTCCCAAGACAAGCAAGGAGTTTCCTTACCATCATCTCTGTTGGATGATAATCGTCCGCCACAAAAGGATACCTTTACAAGTACCAGGGTCAATGCTCAGATCGGTGAGCACCCAATTGGTTCACTAGAAAATCCATATATGACGTCCGATGGCCAAATCTTAGCTAATGAGAATGTATCAAGGATGGAAAGGAAGCGCAAGGTATGCATTAGAGCGGTTTATGAGTTGTACTTGATATATAAGCGTGTTCGAATGGCAGCTTTTCTAAATGGATTTGCTGACTAAATTATTTGGCTTTTGAAGGGTGAAGAAGCTAGAATTGCAAAAGAAGTTGAAGCTCAGGAGATTCGGATTCGAAAAGAGCTTGAGAAACAGGATAATCTTCGGCGAAAGGTTTTATTTCATTTGTGTCGTTCGTTTATGTCCTTCTGATTGTGAGTAGAACTTTTGTTCTAATATTCTGAACTTTCTGTTTTTAGCATGAGGAACGACTGAGGAAAGAAATGGAAAGGCAAGACCGTGATAGACGGAAGGAAGAAGAGAGGTTGATGCGTGAGAAGCAGCGTGAGGAGGAGCGATCAAGACGTGAACAAAGGCGTGAAATGGAACGAAGGGAAAAGTTTTTGCAAAAAGAATGTTTAAGAGTATGTTTAGGAGCCTCCTATTGTGTTTCATTCTTTGTTTATTGTTTATTGTTCCCCCTCCCTCAGTATTCGGTCCTATGGGCACCCACTTTAATATTTTGATTCTTGTTTTATTATTTGTCGTTGAGGATCAGTTAATAATTTCCTATTTCCTCCCTTTTCTTTGTTCATTCTTTTCTCTTCCCCCTGCGTGTCGTTGAAGGCGGAAAAAAGGAGGCTTAAAGAAGAGCTTCGTAAAGAAAGAGAGGCAGTGAGAAGAAAAGCTGCAATTGAGAAAGCTACCGCACGCAAAATTGCTAGAGAGTCGATGGAACTGATTGAGGATGAACAACTTGAATTGATGGAGATGGCAGCTTCGCGAAAGGGGTTATCCTCAATAATCTCTTTAGATCATGACACCATGCAAAGCCTTGAATCATTCAGAGGTAGGCTAGCTTCACAAGCTAGTCCCAGAGCTCACTAGTTACCGTGAAATCTGTTGGGCAGCTGTCTGACGTTTTCCTCTCGCTTTTTTTCTTCACAGATTTTCTTGGTGCATTCCCACTCAAGTCCGTGCAGTTGAAAAGACCATTTACAGTTCAGCCTTGGATTAATTCAGAGGAGAATATTGGCAACCTTCTCATGGTCTGTCCTACTGCGCTCTAGCCCTCTCCCCTTTAGATGAGAACCAAAAACAATAACTTTTTTGATGTTTACATATTGTGGATTTCTCAGGTTTGGAGATTTTTAATTACGTTCGCTGACGTTCTTGAGTTATGGCCATTTACCATTGACGAGTTTGTTCAAGCTTTTCATGATTATGTAAGTCACTTGGATGGTCGTTGGTTTATTTGTATGGCGCTAGTTACTTATTCTCTATCTTTCAGCAAAAACTAAAGCATCTCTCGTGCAATTTTGATTTCAGGATTCAAGGTTGTTGGGCGAGATTCATGTTGCTCTTTTAAAGCTGATAATAAAAGACATTGAAGATGTTGCAAGGACACCTTCTAGTGGATTGGGAGTAAGCCAAAATGGCGCTGCTAATCCTAGTGGCGGACATCCAGAGATTGTTGAAGGGGTAACCTCTGCCTTGTGCACAAGTCAAAATTGTTATTTGTTTGGCATACAAACTTTTCTGATCTGATTCTTGCAGAACATTTTCTGATGCGCTTTTTTCTCTCTCAGGCCTATACATGGGGCTTTGACATTCGTAACTGGCAGCGGCACTTAAATCCATTAACATGGCCTGAAATATTCAGGCAATTAGCATTGTCTGCAGGATTTGGGCCACGACTGAAGAAAAGGAGCATTGCATGGTCGTACTTGCCTGATAATGATGAGGTTTGTACCTCATTATGTTTATTTACATTTGTTACAATTAACTCTGGTATGTGTGTTTACCTAATAAAAAGCATAAATCTGGCCGTTGCCCAACCATGATAGCATACGAGCCTTATTCTTGTAGGAGCAAACTCACAGATGCTTTGTCTAAAATAAACAGTGAGCAGGGAATATTTCAATCCCAAATGGGAATATTACAAAATTTGGCATCTAACACGTCATTAACTCTACGGTTAAGCACAAAATATACCATGTTCTTGTCTTTTGCGCTTTCAATTATATGTGAGGTTTTTCTGTAGTTGAAAAATAGAACTCTGTGACTAAGCACAATAAAGGAGAATTTTAACCTTTTTGATAGAAAAGAGATACTTTTGCTAGAAACTACTGAGGGAGCTAAATGACTACCATTTACACGCAGACACGGGCCCCATCTGCATCCTAGTTGACATGGTTCTATTAGTTGAATGGGAGTGAGAGCGTTGGGCATTTTAAGGGAGAGGAAATGTATTAATTTAAAATCATTCCATGTTAAAGTTGGATTATTTTTAGAAGTATATGTGGTTGTTATTTATGGATCTCTCCCTCCTACCTGGGTTAAGTTTTTTCCCATTACTACTGTTATGTGTTATGTCAGGGAAAAAGCGGTGAAGATGCAATCTCTACTATCCGCAGTGGGTCGGCTGCTGAAAATGCATTTGCATTAATGCAAGAAAAAGGTTTATTACTTCCACGGAGATCTAGGCATCGGTTGACTCCTGGAACTGTCAAGTTCGCAGCTTTTCATGTTCTTTCACTTGAGGGTAGCAAGGGATTAACAGTGTTGGAGCTGGCAGAAAAGATTCAGGTAAGTTTTTAATGAGATTTAACCTGAAGTCATTTATGTCAAGGTGAACCTTTTAACTACGAAATTCCCTTCTATGATCTGCAGTGAGATTTATTAATTTATTTTTTCTGTAAGAAATCTGGACTTAGGGACCTGACAACTAGCAAGACTCCAGAGGCCTCCATTTCTGTGGCTTTGACAAGGGACACCAAGCTTTTCGAGAGGATAGCTCCTTCAACATACCGTGTCCGAGCTGCTTACAGAAAAGATCCTTCTGATGCCGAGGCCATACTTTCAGCTGCAAGAAAAAAAGTTCAAATATTTGAGAATGGATTTTTAGCTGCCGAAGATGCTGATGAGGTTGAAAGGGATGATGACTCTGAATGTGACGATGTTGATGAGGATCCTGAAGTTGATGATATAGCTACTCCATCTAGGGTGAACATAGTTGCCGAAAATTACAATGAAGTAAATCCTTGTACAGGAAGTGGAAAAGAAAATTCATGCAGTGATATGGCACTAAATCTGCAAAATGAGTTTGATAAAGATTCTCCATTGATACCTTTGAGTGATCCCAAGGATGTGAACTGTCCAAGTGCTACAACTGAGCTATTTGTTCCTAGTGAGGACGCAAATGGCAGTAATCCTGGTGAAGAAAACATGGAGATTGATGAAAGTAAATCAGGTGAATCATGGATTCAAGGACTAACGGAAGGGGAATATTCTGATCTTAGTGTAGAGGAGCGTCTCTGTGCCCTTGTTGCCTTAGTCGGCATTGCTAATGAAGGAAACTCTATCCGCGTTGTTCTTGAGGTACTAGATTTTTTAAATATATTTTTCTGAGTTGAATTTGACATCAAGGTCCATTTTGAATAAGGGGAAAGAGTAACTTGAGGTCAAGGTCTTTTTTTTTCTTCTTTTTTTGACATCGACATCTTTATTTTATTATTGTTACTATTATTATCTTTTTTTTTTTTTTTTGGGAGTTGAATTTGACATCAAGGTCTCAACAGGATCGTTTGGAAGCAGCAAATGCTCTTAAGAAGCAAATGTGGGCAGAAGCACAGCTTGATAAAAGTCGCTTCAAAGAAGAGAATATAACTAAGTTGGATTTCCCATCTTTAGTGGGAGGCAAGGCTGAAACGCACCTTGCAAGGTCTACTGCAGAGGGCAGTCAAAGTCCGTTACCTGATATTAATAACAGAAATACTGATATGTTCCCTAGCATTGCGGAAGATAAAAAATCAGTTCAGAATGACCTCAACAGTTTGACTACTGAGAAAGCCTCAGTTGCTCAAGATTTATCCACGGGTCCAGAGAACTTTCTAGCTCAACAACTTGCATTTGCTTCAAAAAGGTCACGCTCACAGTTGAAATCTTATATTGCCCATAGAGCGGAAGAGATGTATGTCTATAGGTCCTTGCCTCTTGGTCAAGATCGCAGGCGTAATCGATATTGGCAGTTTGTTGCATCTGCTTCCAGCAATGATCCTGGCTCAGGCAGGATCTTCGTTGAATTGCATGATGGAAATTGGAGGCTTATTGACACTGAAGAGGTAATTCTTTAGACGTGTTTGGTTTCATGTATGCTTTGTTGTTTTATATCACTCTCTGGTGACAGATTAATTTATTCTTATTTATGTGTTTTGGATATGATGACTGGGGAAGTAACTTCTCAATGTGAATAGTTAATTTCTGCCTAACTTTGTTCGTGTATTCCATTCCTGTTCCTGCTTTGGCAGCCTTCCATGTCTTTCTGCTTTTTTGTGGCTCCCAGGATCTTGCTTGCCTGTAAAGTATCTTGGTGCTCTGTTTCATTGTCAAAGTCATGATCATTAAATCTTTTTTTTTTTTTTTTTTTTGTGGCTAAATTTTTTAATAATGTGATGCACTCGTGCTAATGTATTACGGGACCTCTTTCCTGTATTTCCTTTTTCCTCTGAAACTTGGTCTGATATTTTAAATGACATTGCCTGCTTGTTGTTTGAACTACAATTGCAATTATTATCGTTTTGTTTTAAAGTTAAGAGTAATATGTATTACTATGCAGTAAGAAGTGTGAATGTGTTTTTATGTTCATCATCACTACTACTACAATTTGCGGAATCCCTTATGCATGCAGGCCTTTGATGCTCTTTTGATGTCTTTGGACACACGTGGGATTCGGGAATCCCATTTGCGCTTAATGTTGCAAAAGATAGAAACTCCCTTTAGAAGGAGTGTGCAGTATACAGGCAGGGGTCTAACTGATGTAAAACGCGAAACTGTCGAAATAAAAACTAGTCCTGATTGCCGTACCAGTTTTGACAGTCCTGGAAGTGCCGTTTGTGGTTTAAATTCTGATTCAGATTTGGTTGAAACATCATCTTCGTTCAGAATTGAACTGGGCAGAAATGAGACTGAGAAGAAGGCTGCCTTGAGAAGATATCAGGATTTTCAGAAGTGGATGTTGGAAGAATGCAAAAATTCGTCAACATTACGTGCCTTGAAATGTGGGAAAATGAGGTGTAGACAGAGATTGGAAATCTGCGATTTTTGTCTTGGTACTTATTCCCTTGAGGACTCCCATTGTTCTTCTTGCCATCAGAGCTTTGGTGACACTGATAACGATTTTTCACAACTTGCACATCAATGTAAAGAGAGAAGAAAGTCAGAATTTGTGGATACTTCTCTTCCATTTGGAATCCGACTGCTCAAGGCCTTACTGGCTCTCGTCGAGGTGAGATATTAGGATCTTTACCAGCCCACTGTTATATCAGTCTTCATGAAAATAACTAGCCCTTGATGTTTTTTATCTTTCAAGCTAGCATCAAAAGCATTGACCATTTAGATTTATTCTCACTTGGACATTTCATGTATTAATGTATTTTGTTCAACAGGTATCTGTTCCACAAGAAGCTCTTCAATCTTTCTGGTTGGGAGACCGTCGGAAGATTTGGGGTGTGAAGTTGAATGATTCTTTGTCTAGTGAACAACTTCTACAGGTTTCCCTTTTCTTTAGTTATATGCTTTCTTTAAATATTGAATTCTCACCACTTTGCTTAACTCACTCTCTTTAGACAACCCATTATCTAAGGGAATGACTACACTTTCCTGCTTGTTAACATTTGTGAGACTTTGGATCATCTTTGTTGCAGATATTGACTCTGTTTGAGAGCGTTGTAAGGCGAGACTTTCTTTCATCAAACTATTCGGCAACAGAGGAATTATTGGGCTCCTCCAATCCGTCGGGAATTGCTTTACATGATTACTCGGATCCCGCATCGGTTCCTGTACTTCCATGGATCCCACAAACCATTGCAGCTGTGGCTCTGAGGCTTTTCGACCTTGACGCAGCCATTGCCTACGTACCAGAGGAGAAACCTGAACCCACTGAGGACAAAGAACTCAGAGAATACATAGTAAGTTTTACTCTCTCTCTCTCTCTCTCTCTCTGCCTGTGGAGTATTTTCTTAAATCTTGTTTTCCCTTAGTCCCCAAGAACTCTTCTTAAGTTTTTAAGCATTTGTCTCAAGGTTTCTGCCAAGGCAATTTGCATATGTTTATTAGATACAAAGTTTATTTTTATTTCTTTCGCTGTCCACAGAAGCTGCCTACAAGATTTGCTCCTCAGAGGAATGATAAAGAGGTTGAACCAACAGAATTAGACTATAATGATTACATGAAAGGGGAGAACCGTTGTCAACCGAAGAGCGCACGAAACAACTACAAACGTGGGAGAGGGGGTCGTGAGCAAGGGCGTGGTAAAAAGTTGCAGAAGAGAGTAAATGGTTCTAAGCCTGGTTCTTCCCGGCGAAATGCTAAGGTTAAAGAGAATGTAAACCAAGGATTCAGACTGCCAAGCAGAAAAGCTCCTAAACAAGGGGGCATACGAGGTCGCCGTACTGTCAGAAAGAGGAGAGCAGAGAACAAAACGATTGAAGAGACACTGCAGGTCCGCATGCCTGACATTCCCAGTAGCCCAGAGAGCGGAGGGGAATCCCCGAGAAATCTGGCTGAGGAATGGGATGATGAGAACATCAACGCAACCCCTATGAAGGATGATGATAACATCATAGGTGAAGAAGAGGCAATGGATTCTGATGACAACGCTCAAGAAGAGGAGGAATACGAACAAGAAAATTGGGAGGTCGGGTATAATGGTATCTCAGGTAAGTGGAATGAAGATAACCTAATGGAAGCGAGTGATGAGGATGTGGACGCTTATGAAGATGATGAAAATGGGATTGAGGAGGTAGGAGATGGAGAATCCGAGGGCGATGTGGATGTGAGCGACGAGTCAGATGATATGCCGAAGATTGAGAATGATCAAGGCTCCGATTCAGCGGTTTCTGATGACTATAGTGACTAGAGTACCAAAGTCGATTGATTGCCGATGCACTCATATCTGGTGCACGCCTGCTGCACAAGATTTTTGTTGAGCAGCCTCACGAGTGGCCAAATTCGTGATGGGGAGGAGAAATGAAAAAAATTCTCCCCATTTTTCTTTTCTTTCTTTTTTTTTTTTGGGTCTATTTTGTTTTTAATTTTTCAGTTAAATGGATCAAATCCAAACTGAGTAGAGAAATTAAACTTGCAGAAAATAGGTATTGTATTAATCGTTTAACAGAAAATCATCCAATAGAGAAATATTCAAATAAAATTAAGCAAGTTATACGTAAGGTTGATGTTTATGAGTCTCTTTAACATGTTTTCTGAGCCGTGGAGGAGACGGTACAAGAAAATAAGAATATGAGTTGTAGGAAGATACTAACAAAACCACTTACTATGGGTCCGTTTGGACACCCAGCTCAAACTCAGATTTTCAACTTCATTCCTAACTCAAGTCGTTTGGTGATATAGTTCAGCTTGAATGTCCCTTTCACCCGTTATACAGTAAACCTAGCTGGGTTTACTGTTCAACCAAGCTCTCATGTTCTCCTGTCTCATCCGTCTCTTCTCCTGTTCGTGAATCTCGGCTTTCTCCACACCGGCGCCCATATGTTGCTGTTAGTGGCTCTAATGCCTGTTCCTCCATCCCATCCAGCACTGCTGCTCAGCAGGCGCTCCGGTTACTAGGCCTCCTTCCTCTCTCCAATTTGCTTTTAGCCTTCAAATTTCGGCTTCGGCCACTTGTTGGGTAGCAGATGATGCGCCGTGTGAGGATTTTGAAGCGACGGCGAACCCATGGGCTGATTACCCATTATTTCGAAGTTCGGAAATCATTTCGACGACCCGTTAATTCCTGCCCTAATCCGACCTCTTCTACTGTAAACTCATCGTCGGGCTCCAACTTGGTAACCCTAGTATAATTTCTTCCCTAATTCTCAAGCAATATAGTTGACTTTACAATTTCTGTTGCTTGTATTGCCTATCGATGTAATCAACTCTATTATTTGGTTAACTCGGGGCCGATCCCCAAACCGGATTTTCGGTGTATGGTTTTTTGAGTTTGGATGATGAATTCGGGCTAGGCTATTATTTCGTATTTGCAGGCTCTTATTGTCGGTTTCCCTCTTAGTTTTGGCGGTAATCTGCACACTTGAGCATTGTTTTGCACAGTACTGGAGGTTTTGGATGACTAGATGGACCATAACCTGCCTTATGCACGTTGCTTGCTCGCTTGGATATTGTTTTGCACACTAATGGCGGTTTTGGGTCACTAGTAGTTATATGCTGCCTTATGCGCCTTGCTTGCTTAATGGAGGGATTTTTTGCACACTATTGGACGTTTTGGGTCACTTGTTGGACCAAGTGCTGCCTTATGCACGTTCCTTGCTCACTTTGAATTGCTTTCGCACACTAATGTTGGTATTGGGTCACTTGTTCGATCATTTACTGCCTTAATCACATTCCTTGCTCACTTGGTGTTTGTCTTGCACACTAATGCAGATTTGGGTCACTTGTTGGACCAAGTGACTGCCTTATGTACATTGATTGCTCACTTTTACATTGTTTTGCACGCTAATGTTGGTTTTGGGTCACTAGTTGGACCAAGTGCTGCCTTATGCATGTTGATTGCTCACTTTTGCATTGTTTTGCACACTAATGCATGATTGTAGTTATGTAGTTGGAAATGTTACTGCCTTATGCACGTTGATTGCTCACTTTTATAGGATCTTGCACACTAATGTTGGTTTTGGGTCACTAGTTGGACCAAGTGCTGCCTTAGGCACGTTGATTGCTAACTTTTACATTGTTTTGCACACTAATGCATGCTTTGGGTCAGTAGTTGGAAATGTTACTGCCTTATGCATGTTGATTGCTCACTTTTGCATTGTTTTGCACACTAATGTTGGTTTTGGGTCACTTGTTGGATCAAGTGCTGCCTTATGCACGTTCCTTGCTCACTTGGTATTTGTTTTGCACACTAATTGTGGTTTTGGGTCACTTGTTGGACCAAGTGCTGCCTTTTGCACGTTCCTTGTAATGCAGGATTTGGGTCAGTAGTTGGAAATGTTACTGCTTTATGCACGTTGATTGCTCACTTTTACATTGTTTTGCACACTAAACAAGTGCTGCCTTATGCACGTTCCTTGCTTACTTTGACATCCTTTTGCACACTAATGTTGGTTTTGGTTCACTTGTTTGATCATACACTGCCTTATGCACGTATTAGGTAGCTCACTTGGACATTTTTTGCACACTAGTTCAGCTTCTGGGTCACTAGTTAGATCATAACCTGCCTTAACCATGTGTATGCAACAACTGGACCCTGTTTTGCATACTTAAACCAGATTTCCAAATTTCGTTCTGAGAATTTGATGCCTTATCCCTGTTTTTTTTTTTTTTTATCACTTGGTGCATGTTTTGCATACTTGTATCATTTTTTGGTCACATGTTGGATCAAGTGCTGCCGTAACCATGTTGCTTGCTTACTTGGTCCATGTTTTGCACACGTGTGGTGTGTTTTAGTACCTGTTTCAGGTTTTGTGTCTTTTTAGTGACATGTGGACGTTGTGGCGTCATTCGATTTTCATTTCAGGTTCTGGATTAATTTGATATGAACTTGTTGGTGTTTGTTTTTATTTTCCCCTTGGGTTTGGCTATGATATTAAACATTGCTTTCATTATGGATTGTAATTTTATCTGACTGGTGCGTCATTTATCCGATATATATTGTCAATTATTGGTTTTCTTGTCATGGTAGCTGACATTGTATCTGATCATTGACATGCTTCAGATGAAATATGTCAACCATATTTCGATTGAGCCAACTTGTCATGCTTACCATACACGTGTATAGTATATTTTCATATTTTTGTTTTCGCTGTATTAAGGAAATGCCTCAGAAATCATCGAGTGAGACGTACGTGTGGGATCACGTCAAGGAAACAAGATTCCTTGAAAAACTTGATGAATTTTTGGCTTATAATGCCGGTAGGCAGCCAACAAGCCAAACTCTTGATCTCTGGGCCAGAGAATTTAACTCGGAATTTGGTGGCGTTCCTGCTTACAGAATCACTTTATATATAAAAAAAAAAAAAAAAGAGTGGATGAAAAAAATTTATAGGCATTAGAAGGCCTTGCAAGCCCACACCGGCCTAGGGTATGATCCGGCTACCGATAGAGTTGTTTGCTCAGATGATGTGTGGCAGAGCTTCATCAAAATAATTGAATTTTCTAATATAAGCCCTGCTTATTATATTTATTAATAACTAGAGTAGTACAGGCAGATGTTCATCATATTCTATTTGCAGGTTCACAAGGAGTGCAAGTATTTCCGCTACGAGGGCCTTCACAATAAGGAATTGTATTATAACGTTTTCGAAAAAAACCACGCCGTATGTGCCTCGGGATTAGGATCAGTTACGATGAGGGGCGGCAGCACTCCATCCGTATACTACGATTTCAACTTTGACAACTCTGGAACACATCCATTCTTAGAGAAGGACCTAACCCCGAGCACCGGTGGGTGGCAGGCCAACACGCAACGAGTGCCCGACGATGCTGGTCCGGCTCGATCTCGTGGAAGTGCAGGTAAGAGGAAGCAAAGAGATGCAACGGACGAGATGACTTTCTCGACCATGCAGGAAATCGTCAACCATTTCCGAGGGCGATCGTAATCTGGCACAAGCAGCAACCAATCAAGCCAAAAGGATGCCATTCTAGAGTGCATGAACATAATGAAGGGGATGGGTATTCCACCACATCATCGAACGATGATGTGGCACTACTTTGATGCTCATCCACGGCTACAGCGTCCATTCTGCCAGCTTGAGGACGAGGATCGGAGGTGTATTATTGACTCCGTGGTCAACCCCCAGCTAACACCAGTTAATTGAGTGTTTTTGTGTTGAGTCTTTTCTTTTTTCCTTTCATTTCACTTTCCGACAACATTGAGACTATTTTATTTTAATTTTTTTATTCATTTATCGGTGCGTTATTTAGTAATTTTATGTAACAATTTTCGCTAAATTGTTGGTTACGGGAATTTACTTTTACATTATTTGATATCATTTCGGTGTCGAATTATGTTATGTTATGTGGGCATTGACGAAAATTAAGTAAGTACGTAACGGATTTCAAACTAACTCACAAGTTTTGGGGAAAATTCATCTATAACAGGAAAATTAGCGCAAATATAGTCGAGAACAGCAATATCAACATGAATGAGCATGGTTCCGCCCCCGAACATGAAGATGACAACCATGGGTCAGAAAACGATCAACGCGACGATAACTCTATGCTTGCAATGGCAGTTGTTGCCGTGACCCATGGTCGGCGTAACAGGCGAAGAGCTCTAGTACCGATGCATAATTCAAGACTAACTGGTAGCATGTGGGTGGAAGAGATATTAAATGGCCATGCAGAAATAATTCAAGGAATGATCAGTATGAAAGCAGACACATTCAAAGCACTCAATAACCTATTAGGTAGTCGGGCATTATTGACGCCAACTTATAACATGATTGTGAACGAGCATGTGTTTATATTTTTATCTATTTGTGCACAAGACACTACAAACCGACACATTTCGTATTTATTCCAACATTTGAAAGAAACAACTTCACGTTGGTTTTATAAAGTGCTGAAGGTTATTTGTGCGCTGAAGGATGAATTCATCAGACTACCTGACTACATAGCGGTTCAACCTTTGATTATGGAGCACGGGTACAAATATCGACCATGGTTTGATGTACGTTATCCATCCCCATCGCATAATATCATCGTATGAGAGAATTAATAGAAACTTAGAATTATTAATGATGGTACCCATTATTGAATAATGTAATATTTTTGCAGGGTTGTATTGGCACTATAGTCGGCATACACGTCCTATGTGTGCCGCGGCAGGAAAATGCGTACGCCTGGATTAATCGAAAAAGGCATCACTCGCAAAATATATTAGCGGTGTGTTTGTTTGACATGAAATTCACATATATGTTAGCCGGATATGAGAGATCATGTCATGATGCCAAAATGTTGGAAGAGGCAATAGAATTCTATGGTTTCTCAATACCTCCTCCAGGTAAAAATAATTGGCAACTTATGACAGTAAAATTTTCAAATTTATCGTCTTAAATGAAAAATTAGACATGTCATTCATATTGTGATATTTCATTTTGTAGGAAAATTTTACTTAACAGATTCGGGTTACGCCAATAAGGATTGTTTCTTGAGCCCATTTCGACGAGAGACATATCATTTATCAGAATATTGAAGACGTCGTGGCGGGCTAAGCAACCGTAGGGGAGTTTTTAACTACACACATTTATCGCTGCGGAACTGTATTGAGCCAATATTTGGTGTCTGGAAGGCAAGATTTAAAATACTGAAAGGCATCAATAGCTACCCGATGGATAAATAAGTAATGATCCCCGTGGCGTGTGCAGTTGTGCATAATTTCATATGGATGGTGCAGGTTAGAGATTTCTTTCTTGAAGAGTACGCTGCAGATTGTATGCCTGTAGGTGGAAATGTCAACGTGAATGCGGATTACGTGTTTGACGACGGGATTGATGGTATTAGCCCCAGTACAGGATCGTAGCAACATGGCTCGATGAGGGATGCAATAAATCAACTGAGAGATATGATGGCTGATGATATGTGAGACAGATATCAATCAACTCTGTGGTATAAAACCACGTGATAGCAAGCTTGGTTTTATCTAGTTGGGCCACATTAAGACTGTAATGCTTAATTTGTAGTTTTTATCAATGTTTACTGACCAACTATGTACTTTTTGTTGGTGTATTTTATAGCTATTTACTTATTTTTACAAAATATTTTAATAACGTAAGTTTATTAGTGTTATTAATTAATTTTCCATTAATGTTGACATTTTCTGTCGATAGAACCTACAATAGAATGTTAAATTGAGGTGAGTTGAAAATTTTAAGTTCGAATAGTTTTAACTTTTGAAGATTGTAGTTATAAATTTTGTTGATTTTTTGAAAAAAGATAGAAGTTGAGGTGAAAAAGTACCATTTAGTTGGAGTTAAGATAAGTTACCAAACACCAAAAAAAAAAAAAAAACAAAAAAAAACTTATGCTCAACTCAGTTGATGACATTAATTGAGCGTGTTTTAAATTTTCCATTTTCGTTCACTGGAACCTACAATAGAATGTTAAATTGAGTTGAAAATTTTAAGTTCGAATAGTTTTAACTTTTGAAAAAGTGGTTATAAATTTTGTTGTGTTTTCAGGAAAAGACAAAAATTGAGGTGAAAAAGTACCGTTTAGTTGGAGTTAAGATAAGTTACCAAATACAAAAACCAAAAAAATTGTTTAACTCAATTTTTTAACATCCAAACAGGACCTTTGTTTTTTTTTTTTTTTTTTTTTTTATAACTTTTCAACTCAAACTTTTTTACCAAATAATCAACTCAAACTAAACTTTTTATCTCAAACTTTTTACTAAACACTCACATTTTAAACTCAACTTAACTTAATTCAAACTAAATTTAAAAATCTTAATTCAAACTTACACACCAAACATCCCCTATATTTATAGTAACGCGTATCTGGTGCCGACTCATTGTTCAGGTTGAGACTTCTTGCCCCGTTGAAGGTTGCTCAACAGTTGGGAGCAAAAGGATTTAGACAAGAGTTTCATGTTTAAATTTGGCAGTATTTTTAATTTCCTTGAATTTGAGGAGTCATATATCTCTTACCTATATTCATATATATATATATATATATATATGAGGGCTCTAGTGTCCAGTACCTAATTTTTGCCGGACACAAACGGCCCTCCTATCTCTCTCTCTCTCTCACCGGAAATCATGGTGAGAGCCACGAAGAGAGAGCTTTTTTTGCGGCGAAGCCGGACCTTATCTCTACCATAGTCAATGGTGAAGGGACCTTGTCTCTCCCGCGGGTTGTACTGCGTTCTTTTGCAGGTTGTGAGGTCGGACTGGAAGGAAGAGATTTCCTCTCTCTCTCTCTCTATATATATATATATATATATATACACACGTATGTATGTACTTAAAAGAGCTAATGGTTCTTTTGATCATGCTTCTCATATTTGTCACTTGACAGTCACATAGTAGTTGTGTCATCATCACATGATAACCATATCATTGTCACATGAATTTTTTTTTTTTCCGCGTGTGCGAAAATTTCGCACACAACTAGCATAAAGAAACGAAAAGAAAGATGACGTGAGTTTATTGAGTTGCTACTGAAATTTTTGGCTTAAAACTATAGATTTTAGCTGAGCAGAGAGTTGTTTTATACAATCATATTACTATCTATCTCACTGATCACCGGCCAAAAAAGAGAGAAAAATACGTGTGACGTAGCGCATATCAAAATAAAGTTCCTAGAAGGAGCAGGTCGAAGGTTTTTGATGACGAATTCAAATTACTATATTTGAATTTTAAGTAGTATAATTTGTGTTCAGAATATCTTTAATCTTTTGAGTTTTTTTGTTAGTTTACATTCTTACAAATAATGGAGCCATTTTAATTCTAGAGAGGGAGTTGTTTGATGAATGAATATTGAATTTTTAGTTTACTATGTCTTTATTTTTGGTTTTATTTCTCTTATGTAGTTCTATTTCTATTTCCCTACGGATTCTATTTTCTTTTTGATTTTGTTTCTTCTATCTTGATTTTACAACGTATTGCGCCATTTTTCCTTTTATATTGACCATATTTTGAGGGAAGAACAAGGTGTTGATCTCATTTTGCTTTCGTTAACTATTGTTTTAACATTTGCATTAGCTCGAGGAAATTGCAAATGCAAAAAAGAAGGAAATTATATTGTCTTCCTGCCGAAACATCAAGAGTTGGGAGAGAGAGAGAGAGAGAGAGAGAGGGGAAATGATCATATTCATAATCACTAAAACCAAATCTTTCAACATATGACCACGCAGTTTCTTAACTTAATCTGTCATTTTATTTTACTTCTTTATTATTATTCTTATTTTTTGGCTGGAAAAGATACTTCTTAATGCAGTTGTTAATAATTCAAAAAAAAAAAAAAATCGGTTCTCTAGGTAATTAGGGGCAATCCAAAATTAAAAAAAAAAAAAAAATTTGTTACCCATGTGATTAGTGGCAATCCCAAATTACGCAATCGACCAACAGACTTGCATGAATACTGCTATTATTATTTGCCCAAATTTAAACATATATAGTATATATATCACTTGAAGAACTACTCATAGAGGGGCACATAAAAACGACTAAAAATGTTATTTACCGTTTGCCGATCCAGGTAAACTTCTGCCAAATCTCATCTCTCTTCACGTTCACTAATATTGCACCCCAAATTCGTACAAGACAAAGCAATGACCATACAACTTCAAGTCATCCCACAAGCAAAGAATATTCACAAAGCATTTTCCATTCACAACACCCACTTTTTTACCACAATCTAACTCAATTCTTAAGACCCAAAAAGTTTCTTAATTCCAGACTTCTGCTCTGAAGTCAACCTAGTAGGGAATTTGATGTTGAACTTGATCCTTAAACTACCCCGTTTCGTCGGATCCTTCGGGATGGGCATCCCTTCCTTTGGCACCACCTCCTCGTAGTTCGGATGTATCACATTGTTGATGGGAATGGTCAGGTTCCTACCATCCAATGTGGTGAGGTGAACTGTATAGCCTGTCAATGCTTCTACAAGGGAAATTCTCTGCGTGACGACCAAGTCATTACCATCCCTTGTGAATGTGCTGTGTGGTTTCTCGTCGATTATGAACACGAGATCAGCGGGTATTAAATTCGGTTGCTCGTTTCCTTTCTCCGGGAAGGTGATTTTTGTTCCCTTTTTCCAGCCGGGCTTCACCTCTATCGTTAAGATTTCTTCCACTGGCATTGTCTTCCTGCATAATGCACAAATAGGTCAATAAACCAGAAATTTTCGATTCACTAGTATGAGACTGTTCGAAATCGATAATAGAATTAAGTTCAGACCTAGAAACCAAAAATTAGTATACTTATCAGCTATTATCATCAATAAAACTAGAACAACATGAACTTAATAAATTTCCATTACTTCCTCTCCAGCATTATTCTTGTTTGGAAATTCCTTAACAATAACAGAAATGCAACAAATCAATCTCACATTTATTGGCGACTCAAACCTAACCGTTGAACTCTATCGAACAACAGACCACAAATTAGTGCAAAAGAACTCATATTAATGCTTGTGCAGTATGAAACATAACTACTTACCCGCTGGCGTCCATAATTTCCCTCGAAATCTTCATCTTTTTAGTAGTTCCCTTGTAAAGCTCCTCCAAACTACATGGTAGCATGTTCTCTATCGGAGGAGCCTTCCGAAGAGTTTGACTCATCGGCCGGCTCTCCCCAAAGGAAGCAAATATGTCATCCCCAAACATCCCTCCAAACGATCTCGCCCCCCTCATGCCTCCGCCGTTGCCTCCCATTCCTCCGAATGGGCTCGAGTGCCCGAAAAACTCGGCGAAAATGTCGTTTGCGTTTCTGGGGTTGAATCTAAACACGTTTGGACCATCCCCAGTTTGGAAAAAGGTCGCCCCACCAGGACCTCCGGCATCAGAGGGTGGCGGCACTTGTCCAAATTTGAGACCTTCCTCACCGTATTGATCATAGATTGCTCTCTTCTGAGGATCACTCAGAACCTACAGAATAAAAAGATCTAGATTTTAGAATTCAAGTATCAATATAGAAACAGTGCTAATTACCTACAGAATCAAAAGATCCGGATTCAGGTATTCAGTGACAGAGCTACCTATGTCTAAGTGAGGGCTTTCGCTTCCGTGAATTATTATTATTTATTTTCAATTTTACTTTTAGAAACTTCAAATTTTTCTTCTTTTCATTTGGTTCCCGTTAAAAACTTTATATAAGCTCCTAAAAACTTTATTATTAACGGCGTACATCCCCACTGAAACAATAGATTGGCTCTGTCGTTGCATGTATTGATGATTACTAGAGGTAATTAACAGAAAAGGGTCACGGAATATAATCTAATTTACTAAGCAAGGACATGAAAAAGAATTTAATTCAACAATTAGAAGTAGAAGCAAAAAAAAAAAAAAAAAAAAAAAATTACCTCATAGGCCTCGGAGATTTGTTTGAACTTGTTCTCGGCTTCTTTCTTGTTGGTGGGGTTCTTATCAGGGTGCCATTTCATGGCGAGCTTTCTGTAGGCCTTCTTCAGATCTTCATCGTTGGCGTTCTTGTCGACTTGCAAAATCTTGTAGTAATCAACTCCCATGTCCGTTTTTTGTTTTCTCTGTTTCTGCTGCTACTAAAACTCAAAGTTTGTATGTTTATCTGTCTCTGTGTGTGTGTGTGTGTGGGTGTGTGTGTGTGAGTAAGGTGTGTACTGAATTCAGATGATGAGTATAAAATGGTTATGGCAGAGATTGGTGGTGGTAGATATAAGGGAGAAGATGGAAGGCAATTGAAGAGAATGGGAAGGATTTGTCTAGAAGGAGGAGGGTGTCGGAAGAAGGGACCAGAAGGCTATGGAACCTTCCAGATGCACGTGTCCACTGTGTCCCACCCCTTTTGCCCATTTTCCACGTCAGTTATATTTTTTAATTTTTTAATTTTTTAATTTTTTTTTTCTATTTCAGGAAACCTTTTGGGTTAGATTTATCACGAGGTTAAACTTGGCGTCTTATTATTATTATTATTATTATTATTATTATTATTTTGCTACTTTAGCAGATTCTCCAACTAAGGTTGAAAACAGTAATTTCAAAGTTTGAATTTCTTAATTAAAAAACCTAACATTTTAGCAGCTCATTTAAATATTTGTATTTTTAGTTTATAATCTGCATTAATATTAATTTTGATCTAAAGTTTTTTTGTGCTTTTTTCAAATCTAGAAAAATTATAATTATATTTTAAAAAATCAGTTAATTTTGATTTAAAAATTTAATTTCAAACCCGTAGGTCAAAAACAAGTTAACTATTAGAGTGACAAATAATTAGACCAAAACAGTCTTAGTTTTTTAATGATAAATGTAGATTAAAAAAATATACAAAATAATAAAACTTGTTACTAAAATCTTTACCCTTCAAAATAACGTCCTACAATTCAGAATAATCATGCTTTTAAAAACTTGTTTTTTTTTTTTTTTTTAACTTGGAAATAGGAAAATTTAAACTCCATGTCTTATCTCCAAACGGGCTCAATTTTGAATCTGAATTGGGCTCGCAAACAGGGCCTGAAGAACAGGTGCTTGGAGCTGACTTGCATGCACATGGATCGTTGAAGAACTCGCATTGATTGGGAAGGCCGCAGAATCACACGTGAAGAATGGTTGCTTGAGTTTAAAGCTAATGCCGCCACCGTAAGAAATCGAACGAGACGACTCGATCATGCACTTCTTGCTTTTGAAATAAAGGTTCAAATTAAAGTTTAAGAGTCCGTTTAACGAAACGGTTTGAGTTGAAATTTTTAAATTTGAATTGGTTGATTTTTAAAAAAATAGTTATAATTTTATTGACTTTTTAAAAAAAGACAAAAACTAATATGAAAATTTTAAGTTTAAGATGTTTCACTGAACTTTTATCTTTTTTTTTAATTAATAAAAATTATAATTAGTTTTTTAAAATTCAACAAACTCCAACCTCAAAATTCTATTTTAAAACTTTACTCCAAACGTTAGCTTCATGTGCTCACAGATTAGATCCTTTTTTTTAATGAAAAATATTAGAAATACCGATTATAATCCTAATTTTTGAGTACTAACTTATATGATATATGAGTTGTTGTTTTTTGTATTTATCCATGAAAATATGATACATAAATTGATATTCAAAAAGTTAAAATTAGAGTTAGTATTCTTAACATTATTATTATTTTCATAAATGACATACAATTTAGTTCCAAATCCCCATTTAAAATCAATAATTTTTCCCCTCTTCTATCTAAGTAATTCATAGTATCATCATTAAAAATTTTCTAAGAAACAAGACAGTAGTTTCACTGCATCTTAATTTATATTAAAAAAAAAAATCTCTGTAGCTAATTGTTTATGATTTCTTTTCTCAAGCTTCATGTGATCCGGTATTTTTATCAATACCATAAATGCTAAATTTGATTAAAGTTATATCAAAGTCAATAAATTCAAAATAATATCCTAAAGACCAACATGTATTTTTTCCATTTCTCCACAAAAAATTCAATATTTTTTCACTACAAAACATAAAATAGGCAAAGTCTTACAATCATTAACCAGATTGATTTCAAGATCCAACACGTGTACAATACATGCATAATACATACATCATATAATTGTGCATATATATATATATATATATATTTTTTTTTTTTTCCAAATTGGTTGGCCGCTGGAAAGCTCAAAAAATAGCTCTTCTTCATCCGTTTCTACCAAAATGATTCGTTTTAGTTAAAACCTTCTTCTTCTTCTTCTTCTTCTTTTTTTTTTTTTTTAATTCAATTTTCAGACATTTTTTTCAGTCTAAAATTTATTTTTCTTTCATTTTAACCCCTTTCGTCATTTTTTTTTCATTTTAGTCCCTTTTTTTAAACTTCCGTTTGGTGAAATATCTTAAATTCAAATTTTTCATATCAGTTTTTATTTTTTTTAAGTCAACAAAAATTATAACTAGTTTTAAAAAAATCAATCAACTTAAATTTAAAAATTTCAACTCAAACCGTTTCACCAAATGAAGGGTGAGTTTGGATGCCAAACTCAAACTCATAGATTTAAATTCAATTTTTATTTTTTTTTGAAAAAATTTTTTATCTTTTATAAAAAAATCAATAAAAATTACTATTAAAACTTGAAAATCTTATCTCAAAACTTGTACAGAAATAGACCTGGATAGTAATCCTTTAATTGACTTTTGGAGAAATATAACAAGTGGCATGGAAGGAAGGCAGAGCCCCATAGTAAACCCACGAGGTGGCTCTCTTCCAATCCCACTGTTTTCGTGGCTTTGTCTGTATGGAATTTCCCACTCTTCGTACTTCCAAAAAATAAAAAATAAAAAAATAAAAATCTCACTCTTCACTCTTTCATCAACTACCCCAAACTACTTTCAGCTCGATCCTCTCAAACCTTCACATCTCCCATGTGAAACTCAAACACTTTTTTTTTTTTTTTCTTTTTTTGCTTTAAAATCGAAAAACCTCTTCTTTTATGCAGTTCCGGTGAAGCAAAAAACCGGTTTTCACATTCCTCTCATTCCTCAAATGTCTGCATTATCCTTTCCATCTCTCGCCATCGCCCATGGAGCAAACCCCTCGTCGTTGGCTCCCTTTCCATCACCGCCCTTCACGACGGCGATACCGAAGAGGCCTCCGACCTTCCACACCGCCGCTCATGGAGCGAGGCCGGCGCGAGCCTCCGCCGGGGAAGCTCCACCGGCGCCGGCTCCGGCCGTCTCTTTTGAGAATTCCGATTCCGACGAGTCCACGCTCTTCGTGATCCGCGCCCGCAACCGTATCGGCCTCCTCCAGGTCATCACCAGAGTCTTCGGCGTCCTCGGGCTGCGGATCGACCGGGCCAGTGTCGAATTCGAGGGAGAGTTCTTCGTGAAGAGGTTCTTTGTCACCGACTCTCGCGGGAACAGGATCGACGACGAGGAGAGCTTGGAGAGTATCAGGAACGCGCTGATGGAGGCGATCGACGGCGACGGCGATGTCGCGCTGGGCCCGGCCACGAGAGGCGTGGTGGTGAGGAAGAGGTTGGGGTTGGGGATGGAATCGGCGGAGCGGAGAGCCAAGGTGGAGAGGATGTTTGAGATGATGGATAGGTTTCTGAAGAATGATCCGATCAGCCTTCAGAAGGATATTCTCAATCACGTCGAATATACTGTCGCGAGGTCACGCTTTAATTTCGACGATTTTGAAGCCTATCAGGTAATGCTTTTTCAGTCTCAGTTATATATATATATATATATGTATGTATGTATGTATGTATGTATGTATGTATGGGTTTCTTAATTGGTCAGTGAGGAAAACCAGAAGATTTTTGGCGGGAAAAGTATAACTGGGCACTGGTTTGATTTTGGCGGGAAATTTTTTTATTTTATTCTTAATGATGATCAAAACTTAGTTTGTTCTTACTAATTGTGAAACTTGGTAGAGTATTGTAGGAATGAATAATGCCGCATTTGGATTTTTGAATTTAGAGGAATGAGTTTGGATTTGAACTATATGTGTGAATTGCTTGATGAATTTTTTAACAAATGAGGTATTCATTTTGACATATACCCGAAAGTTTGAAACTTGAGGTGCGTGTTCGGCTGAAACAAGAATCTTTTCTTGGATTGCAGGGTTTGTCACATAGTGTGAGAGATCGGTTGATTGAACGTTGGCATGATACTCAACTTTACTTTAAGAGGAAAGATCCTAAGCGCGTATACTTCCTCTCACTCGAGTATCTTATGGGTATTTTTGTGTTCTTTTGTATAATTTTGCTGTTTGTCACAATAATTAGTGAGATGTTAATTTTCTCAATGCTGGTAGATAGTTTTTTTCTCATTTTTTTTTATTTTGTTTCAAGATTTGGATTGTTTGCTTGTAATCCTTCATGAAGTAAAACATAAACGTGAGGTTTTTTTAAATGCTAGAAAATTCAAAGCACTTGATTTGGCGCTATGTTCTTTTCTTCTTCTTTGTGTTTTTGCTAAAACATTGTAGTATTTAAAATTTCAGGTCGGTCCTTATCAAACAGTGTCATCAACCTTGGTATCAGGGATGAATGTGCAGAGGCTTTAAGCCAGCTTGGTTTTGAATTTGAAGTTCTGGCAGAGCAGGTTTCTGACAATTGATTGTTAACTTTGATTCTTCTGCTTTTTACTATGAAAAATGAATGCAATGAATCCGCTGAATGTGCACTGTGGGATGTACTTTTAGGGAATTTATAACACCTATAACAGATTTTGGTGGGAAAATTTGTAATTCACTTCTTTATGAGTAAGAGATAAGCGTTCTTGTCCTTCCGTCTATTCTCTTTTTGTAATTTTTTACTCAACGATGATTTTTTCTCCTATGCATGGGCTGTTACAAGGAAGGGGATGCTGCCCTTGGAAATGGTGGCCTTGCTCGTCTTTCAGCATGCCAAATTGATTCTCTTGCAACTATGGATTATCCTGCATGGGGGTATGACTATTGTGCAATTTAGTTTAAAGAATTCATGTTTCAATGCATAATTAATCAGGGTTTTTATCTGTTGGGGGATGGCGGAATTTACTAGCCTTATCTCGTTATACCTGTCCTTTGAGCTTGCTGGTGACTTGGTTCTTCCATTAGTGGGTTTAGTCTAATATTTCTCTGTTTGAACCTTCCAAATTGAAACTTCTCTCTCTCTCTCTCTCTCTCTCTCTTCTTTCTTCATATATATATTCTTGAAATATGGATATATACGTTTTCTTTATATGTAAAGAGGTCACTTATGCAATAAGTATCAACTTTGATGTGTCAAACTTCATTTCCAGTTGTTTGCAAGCCCGGTGACTTTGACAGCCGAATTGATCAATTAGTTTACGTTTAGTCTTTTTTTTTTTTTTTTATAATTATTATCAGTATCTGCAGAATAAAATTTTCCAATTGAGTTTCTGTATCCTATTTTTGAAGATTGCATCTTATCTGTCTGCAGTTATGGACTTCGATACCAGTACGGGTTGTTTCGTCAAGTAATATTGGATGGGTACCAACATGAACAACCTGATTACTGGCTAAACTTTGGCAATCCTTGGGAGATAGAGCGAGTGCACGTTACTTATCCAGTGAAGGTTTGTAAGTACTATCCTCTGTTTAACGTTGTTTTACAATTTTGAACTTCTGTTGCTAATTTTTCTTTATCTGTGTGGATAAGTTCTATGGTGTGGTTGAAGAGGAAGATTTTAATGGGGTAAAACAGAAAGTCTGGGTCCCTGGCGAGATGGCAAGTTAATAAACTCTTTCACATAATTAAGCTGCACACCGTAGGGAATTCATGGAAAATGAGCTCAATAGTTTTTGTGTTTTCCCTAGGTTGAAGCTGTAGCTTATGACAATCCTATACCTGGTTATGGAACAAGGAATACAATTACTCTACGACTATGGGCTGCTAAACCAAGCGATCTTCATGACATGGTAAATTTTGGTTAATGTTCAGTACTATGCAACTTATGGATGAAGTTTAGAGCTTCTTCTTCACATTGGATGACATAGATAAAGGTCAAATTTTCTATATTCATTGATCTATTTATTCAAGGTAAAAATTGTAGCTTTTGTTGTGACAAGAGACGAGGATGAGTAGAAGAGCATATAATTAGCCAGATATCCTCGTGGCTGATTATTAATATTTTTATAATCTTTCTGTTGAGCTCCAGAAGTGGTCAGGTCTTTTGTTATTATAGGAGCCTAAATTCAGCCACGATGAAAGTTGTGTTTGTCCTTACTTTTTTAACAATTTTAAATTCTCTGTGAGATTGATCTTTCCGTGCTACGATCTCAAATGCAGGAGTCTTATAATACCGGAGACTACATCAATGCTGTGGTCAATAGACAGAAAGCAGAAACAATAAGTAGTGTTTTGTATCCCGATGATCGTTCTTATCAGGTTTGTTCCTCTAATTGGGAAAAGGTGGTTTCTTGTATTATTTGTCTATACATAGTTTTGCCTATTTTGAATTTTGAAAATGCTCCATCTTTGAATTTCTGTTTTCCAGGGGAAGGAACTTAGATTAAAACAACAATATTTCTTTGTCTCAGCATCCATACAGGACATAATTCGAAGATTCAAAGATTCTCATGATAACTTTGATGTGCTTCCAGAGAAGGTTCTAATTCCACTAGCGTTTATCTTTTTTTTTTTTGTACCGTATTCATTATTATTTTCTGCAGTTATTACGTTGCAAAGTTGAATGTACCAACCATAGAATCATTATACCAATTCTCTTTTCTCGATTGCGGTATCAAAAATATTTTTGTTTGCAAAGGATATTTATTATGTTAGTTGAGTGTGTAACTTGCACTGTCTGTTCTGCTCACTAGTTTATGTTTCTCTATCTTAATCAGGTTGCTTTACAATTGAATGATACTCATCCATCACTTGCAATAGCTGAAGTCATGAGAATTCTCGTTGACGAAGAGAATTTTGAATGGAACAGGGCATGGGACATTGTATGCAAGATCTTCTCATTCACAACACACACAGTAGTATCTGAAGGACTGGAGAAAATCCCTATTGATTTACTTGGCAGTCTTCTACCACGCCATTTGGAAGTGTGATCTTGGGACTCTCTTTTCAGATACATTTAATTTGACTGTTTTTCTTGCATTTTTTTCATTCACTCATTGAACAGATTTGGATCCTTTTCTGGCAAGAATTATATGCGCCCTAGCTTTCAGAAATTTGAGGAGGGAGGGGGCTTAAGAGATATCTAATAATACTTAAAACTGATTATTTTGGTGTTAATTACTTCTAAATGAACTTTTTATAATTGACCTTTTCCAGATTATATATCAGATTAACTTCAATTTCGTGGAAGAATTAAAGAAGAAGATAGGTTTGGATTACGATCGGCTATCTCGGATGTCAATCATTGAGGAAGGTGCTGTCAAGGTACTCTTGAAACATCATGATCTTGTGAATTGTTATCTACTCGTGGTCATGGTAGGAACTTTTGATGGAGATGTTGTAGTATAACTATTGAAATATAAAACTGTTGTTGGCCCACCTCCTAACAGCTTAAGCTTTTGGAAGAATTGGTAAACTAACATGGTATCAGAGCAGGAGGTCTTGAGTTCGAACCTCCGCAATTGTACTATTTAACCCCCTTTATTATTATTACGGGTTGGACCTTTAATATGTTTCGGGCTTGGGCTTCTTACAATTTGTGTTGGACTTTCAAATTAATATTTGTCTGCACGTTTGCCTATTGTCTGGCCTACACGTGTTGGACTTTTAATATGTTTCGGGCTTCTTACAATTTGTGTTGGACTTTCAAATTAATATTTGTCTGCAAGTTTGCCTATTGTCTGGCCTGCACGTGAGGGGGAGTGTTGACATGTAAAACTATTGATGGCCTACCTCCTAACAGATTAAGCTTTTAGGAGAATTGATAAACTAGCAATAACATTAAAGAAATTTTTTATAGATGTCCATGCTTTTGTTGTTTGAACTTTTGCAGAAAGATAAATACCTTTTTTATTTCTGAATTTGTTGCAATCAAGTACCTATACCCGTAAAAATTAATTATTGAAATTTCTTCTATAGAGTTACCAGCTAATTTATTATCAATTGACGATGATCTATTACATCTACTTAGCCACAGCCACTTTGTCGGCAAATATTTTATTCTAGTTCTCTGTAACTTGAAGATGAAAATTAGGTTGATAAAATACTTGGTAGACAGTTTGTTCTTAAAATGCTTGTCACATTATTATCTTATTTCATTGTGGAATGGTATTAAATATCATTAATTACCATTTGATTTGACAGAGTATTCGGTCCGCAAACCTGTCAATTGTTTGTTCACATACCGTGAATGGTGTTTCAAAAGTACATTTTGAGTTGTTAAAGACAAAGTTGTTCAAGGTAACATATATGATGACCACCATTTTCTCCTCAAGATTACCAAATTTTCTATAGAACCTTCAACGAAGTCATCTGACACCTGTGTTTTCTGAAAGGACTTCTATGAGCTGTGGCCTCAGAAATTTCAGTACAAGACGAATGGGGTAACCCAGGTAGAAGGTCCACTTTATCTTTCATATGTTCTGTTTTGAATATTGGTTCATAATGCTACCTTGAAGGAGTATAGGAGAAACTGAAACATTGGTCTATTCTGGTGAATCGTTTAGATTTATTATGGTAAACACGTGCTCATTGTAATCCCCTGATTTGTTGTTTCTCAGCGAAGATGGATTGTGGTAAGCAATCCCAGTCTCTGTGCCCTTATCTCGAAATGGCTTGGAACAGAAGCTTGGATCCGCAATGTTGACCTTCTGACGGGTCTTCGAGAGCATGCAGCAGATACTAATCTACAGCAAGAATGGAAGATGGTACTTTCTAGCCGAAGTCTATATACATGCTCCAACAGCAATGCTCTAACATGGTCCGGCTATTTTACATCGTAGGTTCGGAAGGTTAATAAAATGAGACTTGCAGAATACATTGAAGCAATGAGTGGCGTAAAGGTCTGAATTAAAAAATTTAGCATCTATTTTCTCGGCTCTTGTCATAGAAGCTTCAAGCTTGTTAAAGATCTTACATTAACAGCAAATCATTTTCAATGCAGGTCAGCCTAGATGCAATGTTTGATGTACAGATAAAGCGGATACACGAGTACAAAAGACAGTTGCTTAATATACTAGGCATCATCCATCGATATGACTGTATCAAGGTGACTATTTTCTTATGGTGCAATTGTTTGTAATATTAAGTTATTAGCTAGCATTATCGCTTAACCCATCATGAGAACAAATTACCTGTAAAATTTGAAGCCTCTTCTTCTCATCACAGGTAATGAATAAGTTTTAGCATCAGTAGCTACCAAATGATGAGTTGGCAGTATTGTTAACCACCTTTTGCTTGTCGTTAGTTGTTAGGAAAATATAATTTTAATCACACCCGTTGACTCAATCTGGCTTTTCATGTTTAATTGTGTAGAAGTTAATTCATATGATTAATTTTAATCGAATCCTTTGGTCATGTGATGCTATGTATGGGATCTCTATACCATGTAAATCTGTTTCTCTCTCTTTCTTCATTCCAGAATATGAAGGAAAGTGACAGGAGGAAGGTTGTACCTCGTGTCTGCATACTTGGAGGGAAAGCTGCTCCTGGATATGAGGCTGCAAAGAAGATCATTAAACTTTGTCACGCCGTAGCAGAAAAAATTAACAACGACAGCGATGTAGGAGATCTTCTAAAGCTGGTTAGGAGAAACAAATTTTTTACTCTTTTTCATTTCTTTTTTCCTTCCATCTGTTCTCTTTCTACCGAGTGAAACTAGCAGAAGAGTCAACGCCCATGTGTCTCTTTTCTTACATCCTATGTTATTTGATTCATTTATTCATTACTTCAGGTTTTTATTCCCGATTACAATGTATCTGTCGCTGAATTGGTGATACCTGGGGCTGACCTTTCTCAGCACGTAAGGTTTGTGATCTCACAACATGTTGACTTTTCTGGAGCTCTAGTTTTTATTGTACAGACTATCTAGAACGTTTTTTCTATAAACCTATTTGAACGGCATAAAAGTGAAAGTTTCCATGCAGCACTGCAGGGCTTGAGGCCTCGGGAACTGGTAGCATGAAACTTCTTATGAATGGATGTCTACTCTTAGCTACAGCTGATGGTTCAACAGTCGAAATCAGTGAAGAAATTGGGGCAGAAAATATGGTAAAAATGCTACATTAGTGGTTACAAACCAGGATTTCTATTGATCGTCAAAAGTAAGAGAAAGAATACATTGTTCGAGAAAGATTTAAATATCCATCAAAAGGAAAGGTTCAAATGACCATATCAAGATGGTTGGATTCAGCTTTAGCTAATTCATATGCTGAGCATTTTTTCAAGAAATATGTCCTTACTTCTCTGTGCATGCCTTTGTCAATCCACTTACTGATACAACACAAATTTCTGAGTAATGCTTTTGTTGTTTCCGCTTCTCTCTAGTTTCTGTTTGGCGCAAAGGTGCATGAAGTTCCAGCGTTACATGAGAATGGACCTGATGGTAAAGTGAATCTGCAATTTGCACGTGTAGTGAGGTAGATGGTGTTTCCCTTTTTCAATTAATCAGTTCATGATGGCATCTGATCATAAACTTTCCACCCAGTTATATGTAAAAAGCTCGTGCAGTCCAACTAGTCCCGTCGAAATCATAACAAGAAAACTAGCTTTCAAAATCAGACCTAGTTTGACTTGATTAAATTTACCCAAGCATAAAAATATTTTTCTTGCGAATGCAATTCTTTCAAAGTTTTTGAAGATATAAAAGTAGTCATAAATGGGTTTGGTATCCCGATGCATCAAGCGCTCCTACAGTCTGTGAAGCGTACCTGTTGAACCTATGTTGGCTGTATACTCAGACAAATTCTTGCGTGTTTGTGTAGAATGGTTCGAGACGGTTACTTTGGCTTTCAAGACTATTTCAAGTCGCTCTGTGATAAAGTGGAGGACAATGACTTCTACCTCCTGGGATCCGATTTTGGAAGCTATCTAGAGGCACAGGTAACTCACTTTTCTTTGGGTCATAACTTTTTTCCCAGTGGAATCTCAAAAATGGTTTCTAGACTTTGACCTTTGACCGTGATCCACAGGCTGCTGCGGATAAAGCATTTGTTGATCAAGAGAAATGGACTCGGATGAGCATTCTTAGCACTGCTGGTTCTGGGAGATTTAGCAGTGACCGAACAATCGAAGAGTACGCAGACAAGACTTGGGGAATTGAGCCATGCAGGTGCCCTTTATGAAACACAAGCTTACCCTTTAGATGGCAAAATCAGTTTGTTAATAAAAACCATCCTTTCCCAATAACATAACTAGTTCGGATGTTTACTGATAACATAAACAGGGCCTTTAATCATATTTAAGTTGTGTTAATGGAGGAATTACCGCCGGCCCTCCTTTTTGAGGCCCTGTAAACGACTATTCTTGTGATTCTAAGGTGTACTGCTGAAATCTTCAAGTAATAAATAAATTCAAGAAATGTGACAGTAGGCATAGTCTAGCGATAATTCCATACCTGACTCCACCAAAAGGTGAAAGAGCTCGGATTCCCTCACCCCTTAGTTCCTATATATATATATATATATATATATATATTCGCAAAATAGAAACAGCATGTCGTTTATTGTCAATATCCTTGTTGAAAATATAGCTTGTCGTCTTGGCCTTGGGAAGCAAACGACATTTTGTTTTCTCCCAAAGTGATGCAGACGGTTTGTCGTTTTCCATGAACGTCTTGTATCTTGAACGTTAAGCTTGTCGTTTCACCCTTGAAGGGCGAACGGTATTTTTGTTTTCACTAAATGAACTTCAGGAAAAAAACCACATGTCGTTTTCATTGAATTCTGTTCATCTAAAAAAAATGTGAGTTTGCAGGGTTTTTTCTTTCCTTTTTTTTTTTTTTTTTTTGAGGTGGAAAAATAAGAGAACAAACCCTGAAAAACTAAAAATTTTTTTTTAGTAACGAGCAAACTTGTTGGTTTTTACCTTGAAGGTTAAACGGCATGTTATTTTTAACTTGAAGCGGAAACGACTTATAATTCGTTAGCCAAGAAAAAGGAAAGAAATGTCCTTTTCCTAGCGCATGTAAACGGCTTATGATATTTTGGCTTGCGTTTTGTATGCATTAATTATAAATTTTATAAAAATTAAAATAATAAAAATATAATTTAATTACAGTAAAACTTAAATCGGAAACCAAATTTTGGTTTAGGACTGAACATAATAACCATAAACCGAACGGAGCTGAGTTCGACAGCCCGAACAGGCAGTGACACGTCAGCACCGATCAAGTCAGGCGGCAAATCAAACCGAGTGTCTTGTACTCGGGCGGTTTGCAGTTATAGGATTTGGTGTTCAGGCGGTTACCGAACAGCACCGAGTTCTCGGTGTCTTTTTCCTGTCTTCGTCTGCCGCCTGCTGCCAGTCTGACTTCTGTTGGCCCCATATATAATGAACGACGCGTTTATTGCTTCAGTGGAACGACATCATTTCAACTTCCATAACCTGATATTAAAAAATAAATAAACTGTTTTACCATACCTCCTTTTTCATCGTCGTCTTCTTTTATTCTATCTTTCTTTTTCGTTTTTTTAGCAGTCGCCGTCATCGAGAAGTCGAAACCCTCACCGTCGGCCGCCATCCGTTTGTTCCTTGCTTGGAACCGAGCTCCACCGACCGTAGAAACCGACTATTTTCAAACGATGATCGGCCGGTTTCCTATTTCGTCTCGTGGTGCTCGGTTTCGTATTTGCCAGAAACAGACGGTGTCGGTGGGTCACCGGACCGGCGAAAATCGTCCGTCACTGACTGGACTGTTGCTTCTACCATGGTAAACGACATGTAGTTTCTCTGGATGTCGTTTTCTGCACTATAGAATGAGTCAAACGACATATCTTCTTCGAGTCTCGACGGTCTAAAAATAAAAATAAAAACTTAAAAAATATTATTATTAAAAAAAAAAAAAAAAGGCGCGTCGTTTAACCCGAGTACAGAAAGGGAAACCACCGGAGATAGATCTCCGTCGGTGGAAAAAAAAAAAAAAAACCAGAGATAGCAAGAAGCAGAGAAAATGGCGGCTGTTCAATTTCTCTTATTCTTTCTGTTTCCCGCCTTTTCTTTTTCGTCTCTCCTCTCTCTCTCCGTAGCTACCGCAACTTCTGAGACCGACAGCTTCCCAGAATTCCAGGAACTCAAGCTCAAGATCTCTCACTTAGGTGTTGCTTTCATAATTTCGCCTCCAAATTCATTTCGTTTGATTCTTTTTTTCAGTTGATATTTTGCATTTTATCAAGAATTATTTTCAATTTTGTGATTTTGATTGCTGTTCTATACTTCTGTTTCAAAAAGAAAGGAGAATTTGCCTAACTGTAATCTAAATAGAAATTAATCGAAACAAAAAATGATACAGAATCGAAACTTGAGGAAACAATCCGAAATCTGAATGAAAAAGGACTTCGTCTCGAAGAGCAAGAGAAGCTGATTCAGCAGATGTCGCATAAGATCCATCTTTTGCAGTCTTCTGTTTCGAATATAAAGGTTTGCATACACACAAAATTCATAGATACATATGTATATATATATATACATATGTATATATATATATACATATGTATATATATGTATATAATTTCTCATAATTGATGAGTGACGTGACCTCTGATCAATTCTAATTGCAGAGCGATTCATCTGGTGCTAGTGAAAGGCTTAATGCATTGGAAAAAGAGGTCGATTTATTTATTTATTTATTTTCATTCCTTTTTTGTTTGTTGCATTTTTCCTTCCATATTGGGTTTTAAATAAAAAATGAAATGAATGGTTAGAAACTTGAACTCATTTGAGAAGTAGACTCTCTCAGGTACAACTCCTATGGGCTGCTTCGAGGAAGAACAACTTTGAAATTCATGTTCTGGAGTCTAAAGCACAAAATGCTGAGGACAGATTGGAAGTAGTTGCCTCTCAAGCTGAGAAGGTCTTTGGTTAATTTAAATCTATTCTGTTGTTATCCCTAATTCCCGTTTAAGCCTAGTCCATTTGTCCTTGTCTTTACTTTTGCTTTTAGTCACTCGAAGAAGAGTAGTAAAAGTTGTTTTGCGTCGCACTTTTAGACGAGTTTAATTGGAGAAAAATGAAAATGAATTTTTTTTTTTTTAATTAGCAGTAAAAGTATTTCAAAGGAAGTTTCCAAACAATTTCTAAAGCAACTCGTGGATTAATGAAGCCATAAGCAGCTTTTGGATCCAGGAAGCCAAAGACAGTTTCCTAAGGAAGCAATGCCAAACAAGTTTTCTTTAGGACAAGCTCACAGCTTTTGTTGTACATGTACTTCAGAGCTGGCCATTTGTTCAACTTGTCATTGAATTGCTAGTTTTGATTTCAGATGGCTGACATTGTCACCGAGCATTGGATACAAATTCAGCGGCTTGAGCAGGCTCTTCATATTACACAAGTAATATGATTTCTCTCACTGAAATAACTTTACCATGTGATGTGATCCGTTTTCGTGAAATGCCAAGACTTGATATGCAGTAATCTGAAATCTCACTAACATTTTTGTAACTGTTCATGTGTCAATGAAAAGATGAGAGCTCTGAGAGTGCGAAGGAAAGTAATGTATTCAAGATGCTCGTTCATGAAGGTAAAGTGAACATTCAAAGCAAGTGTCTTCTTGGTCTTTTGCTCAAGTAACTCTGGGAATTTGCAAAAAGCTCACATCGCGTATTCTTAGCTGCTGAGACCTATAAATTCTCACTGTGTTGATCTCCATTCAGTTTAAAACCATTATTTATTTGATCTGTAGTTCATCGACAAACTATTTGGTGATCATCCTCAAAAGGTGCTTGGCGTACTGGACCCGTTTATACTTCAGTTTAAAAGAGTCTTTGTTGTGGCTACAGAATATCATCATGAGGTTGGTACTAAAAATCAAAATCTTAGCTCTTTAAAGGAAAAATATTCCACCAAAGATGTTGCAATGATGCTCAAGGAATTCCTACGAATTGAGTAATTGACCTTGTAACTTTTCACCAAGAACTGTGTTTTTTTTCCCTGGTAGTTGATTTTCTCTTGTCATAATCTTTTGAATTTGGTTATAACCTTGAATTGACGTTGCAGTTGCAACGTTTCATCAAACGAGAAATGGAGAAGAACGAATTCACTGCACCTCTCGCCAACTGGGAATTGGTGTTTTTCATGGTATGTGTTCTCCATTTGTCGTCTTGCCTTAGTTTTTTATTTTCTCATACCACTTCATTTTTTTTTTTTAATAACAAATCTTAATCTTATATGCAAAACTCCAGGCTTCTGCTTTAATTACTTTCCCACTAATTAGTGCTTGGATGTTGCTCTCGTCACAATTACGCTAGCTTGGAATGTTTCCCAAGTGTGAAAAAGAGAGAGATATCCTTCTCTGGTGGCTCATAGTTTATACTGGTTGAGACTGACCTTGACCACGAGATTGACATTTTATATTTCTGCTGCAAACAATATACGAATCTAGAAGCTTTTTTTTTTTCTTTCTTTCTTCTTTTTTTTTTTTTTTTTTTATAATTGAATTTAGAAGCTTTACTAGAGTCAAATTTCAAATTTCATGTGTAACAGATCAAAAAAGTTGAAGAATTCATGAATTTATCAATTTTTTCCTCCTGCCTTGACTTTTGAGCTTGAAACAATTGTGGCAGCTAAACTAACCACCTTTGAATTTGTGCAGCTGTTCGTAGACACTAGACACCAATAATAATAATAATAATAATTGTAATAATAACAACAACCAACAACAATAATAATGATAGAAAAATCTAAGGAACATCGACTCTAATATTAACTTTTGATAACCACTTTACGTGTCATGTGATTGTTATTATTTTTTTGTTGATCTGATTCTTACAGTAGGCGTGTTACTTGATTGGTATTTATAGGCTTCTGCTTTTAATGGTTTTTAATTATTCTAAGGAGTGGGTTTAAACAATCCTAACTAACCAATCATTTACTGGATTTTCAACGTTTTGGTTGGTGGCAAGAGCAGCAACAACAATTCGAGTGCTCATTTGTTAGGGTTGGTGAAACTCTTACAAAAAGTTTCCAACTGTTTGTAATAATAGTATAGGCCGAGGAAAATCAAAGTTAGACAGGTAATAATTCAAAGAGCCTAGGTCTAAGTGGAAATGAAACAAAAGGGTAGAAGTTTTGTTTACTTAAAAAATTAAAATTAAATTAAATGTCACTTTCTATGGACTCTAATTTCTCCGGCAAATCTGGAGGGGAAAAGAAATTAGATTTTTATTTTTTTTTCTTTTTTCTTTTCCCGAAAGAAGTGAGAATAGAATTTGGAAAAGTGGGGTAGAGGTGATTG
>CM046375.1:17292647-17317647 GCA_025413485.1 Ficus microcarpa
AGAGTAGCTACTCTTTGAGCATGAAAAGTAATGCACAGGATACAAATTTTAATCTTAATTTTTGAACACTAATTCATGTATGAGTGAGTTGTCATCATTTCATTGCACAATCAATAAATATGATGATCTTTTAAAATACTTATCAACATAATGATTACTCACATATCATATAAGTTGATATTTAAAATTAATATAAAGGTCCAATACATATTGAGATATAGCTATTAACATTAGAGAAGAAACAGGTCGCCTCATTTTCACTAAAACTAATGAATATTGAGTTCGACTGACATATTACTAAACACCAATGAATATTTAGCACTTACAAAGCCATTACGCTACCAAGTACCATCTTGATGGTATTCTTGCAATCCAAGTTGAACGACTTCAGTCTCTTTCACAGCAACATCTTGACCCTTGAAATAGCAAATAGGGATAAATCTCTCCACAATTTGCTCTCTGATTAAAATCATTACTTCCGTTTTTTGCTTGAAAACAATGATAAGACCATTGTATTTTCACTAAATTAAAATTTATTTTCATCTGTGTCCCTGAATTTTAAGGTCACTTTTATTTTATCTCTTGATCTTTAAAAACTATTATTTTACCTGACTGAATTTTTTTTTTTTTTTTTTTTGCATTTAACTTTGAATTTTTTTTCTAACACTGAAACTGTTGATAAAACAACATGTTCGTTTCAAAATCAATTTATTAGCACAAATTTTTAGAAGACTATTTAATGAATAAAAAAAAGTGATTGAGACAATTTAGTAATTGGCTCCTCGCATCCCGGACGATGGTGAATATAACATGACAAGGACAATATTGTTGACACAGGATCATAAATTTTTTTTTTTTTTTTTGGGGGTAAATAACACAGGACAATAATTAGGACCATAGTAGTTTTAATTCTGTTAATTTTTCGACTTTTTTCAACCTCATATTTTCATTTTTCAGCCAATTAAAAAAAGAAAGGAAAAAAAAATAAAAAAGAAAAGAAAGAAAGAAAGAAACTCGATCTTCATCAGCGGAGAGAGAGAAAACAGACATAGAAAGCGGAGTAGAGAAAGCATGGAAGAAGACATAACATGGGAACAAAGACATCAAGCCCTAACCCACATCCTAACGAGTCCCACAACATCACCTCCTCTCCAGTCTCAGCTGTTTATCTCCACCCAAATCCCCTGCTACCTCCACTGGGACTACCCTCCTCTTCTCTGCAAAAAATACTCGAAATCCTTCCCTTCTCTTCACTGGCGATGGGGCTTCTCTCTTTTCCTCAAAAGGGCTCTCAGATTTGGCCTTCCCCTGACCTCCTGGAGGTCCAAATGCCCCTATCTTCAGCCCCCGCCATTGATTCTCGCCAGAGGATTGGAGGAGGCTCAGTGGGGTGACCAACAGAGGAGACTCTTTTTCAGAAAGAGGCTCCGACGGAGACGCCTTCAGAGCAACGTTCACCCTCTAATTCCGATTTTGGTTCCTAATTTTTTCTTGTTTTCTCTTCTGCTTTGGGACCCTTTTCCTCTTGATGACTTATGAGAATTTTTTCTGTTTGTGATTTTGGAGCCTGTATTCTACTGTTTTTATATGTTTATTGTAATTTAAAAAGAGTTATAAAGAAGAATAGAAGCTTAATTCTATTGGTAACAAGTGAATTCTCAAAGCGTCTATATTCTTGAGAAAAAAGTTAAATTGCAAGGTCTGGGACGACCCAAAAGCACTTGACTATCTTCAACTTTGTAAGCCTATTTGTGTATTGAGCGTTGAACATGATTCTTTACAATCTTTAATTGTTAAAACTTAAAAACAAAAAGAAAACGGGCAAATCTTTATTTACATAGAATCAGTTATATATGTGTTTTTTTTTTTTTAATATACATCTATTTGGTTTGTTTAATCCAAGCTCAAGTCTAATGATGAAAAATTATCATGTCTGGTTTTTTCATGGGATGGATCTAGATTAAATCACCTACCTCGTATCAAAATTATTAACTGATTTAGATTCCAAACCCTCACTCTAAATCTTGTCCACTCCAAACTCTGCATATTTTGATATATGACGACTCCGATTACGCAATTGTAAACACACTAAAACACGCAGCCTTGAAGATCATATTGTGGATAAGAAAAAGATAGAGACTACATCACGCAACCGAGTTGCCATGTTGTGTGCTCTTTTCCCCTTTGATAAATAGTTGTCATTGATGTTGAGCTAAATAAATAGACAAGTTTCGGTTGAGTCCCTTTGAGGAACGTTGTGATCTGTTTTTGTTGTTTGGTTACGGCAATGATGTTCCACTTTTTGGCGAAGGATTAATGAAGTTCTATTTGTTAAAGTAAGAGTCGCTTAGCGAACATATAGAAAGAGTTAGGCTTTTGATATGATCTTTCGTTGAAAAACATACCATGATATTCTCTCATATTGGACGGACGAAAAAAGACTAGAAAGAACTTTAGTTATCCCAAATTATTGTTATATTTTTACAATATTAGTATTATATTAAATAAACATCATATTGTATTTCTACAAGAATCATAAATGAATCATATAGATAAACTCTCTTGTCTGGTAGCCATATGCATTTGACAAGGGGGTGGGGGATGGTACAACGCGAAATGTTGTATTCCTATCCACTATCTCCCTCATTATCACCGTTCATTTTCACATCCAACGGTTCACAACATCCAACCGTATGTGTTTGCCAAAAGAAGTTCCCAGATACGAGAATTAACGTGTGTGTGTATATATATATTATATATACATCATTTTGCATTTGAGTACATAAGTGCATTTCCATTAGGAAGCGATAAATAAATAAATAGTATAAAATAAATGAGAATTCTATTGGATAAAGCTCTTTTTTAATTTGTTAGATCTATCAACTTTGTATTTCTTAAATATTTTTTAATGTAAGTTTAATCATGGAAAAACATATTCTACTAGTAGAAACACTCTGCTTATATAAAGATATTTAAATAAAAACACCAGCATTAAGTGGATTAGAGCCAAACAATTTGGGATTAGGAGACGAATTACCTCGGCAGTTTGCTGACCAAAAAATAGATGTTATTTTTTGTTTTGGTAGAACAAAAATGTATGTTACTATAAACAAAGGAAACATTCTTTCGCACCCAAATTTTTTTAAAAAAATGTCAACTTTCTTCTTCAAATTGTTAAAATGCAGACTTTGGATACTTTTTTTTTTATTTTTTTATTTCTGTGTCTTTATCCAAGAAAAACACAAAAACAATAGGAAGTAGAAGCTGAGGCGATTGCCAGATACACATTTTGAAAAGCATAAAACTAAAATTATTCCCCCCGTTAATCACGCAACATATTCACTTTTTCAAGGCCAAAAATTAAAATAAAAAAATAAACAAAAGAAAAGAAAAAGCAAAAGCAAAAGTGAGAATAATAATAACGAAAAAAAAATTGAAAAAGGTGAAAGTTCTGGATGTTGGGTCAAACAGAAAAATATTTGTATACCTCTTTACCAGTCTAATGTATGAAAATATTTCACTTTCCTGAACGTGTTGACCCCACCAGTTTTCAATCAATCTTGCTAACAACTAAAACCAACTCTTTGAATTTTTTTTGGAGACTTCAATGCCACTGATGATGCAGCTTCATCCCTAGCCTAATATTTAATGCCTAACTAACACTAAAATCAAATTGCAGATGAACACTTAAAAAAAAAAAAAAAATCCCCCAAAAAGAGAGGGGGGAAAATGAAAAAAGTGTTAGTGTACCAATCCTCTCAAAAGCTTGAACTGTTAGAAAGTACATCAACAAACGTTCAGATCAATAATGGACAAACGTACAGATAAAGATTAATTTTTGAAATAATAAAACAAACAAGAAGCCCGAAATATATTGAAAACCCCACACATGATGACAATACTAAAGGGAATAAGGAGGGCAATTACAAGGTTCAAACTCAGGTCCTCATGCTTTGGTACCATATTAGTTTACCAATTATTCAAAAGCTTAAACTATTAGAAAGTAGGTCGACGATTATTTTATATTTCAGCCAAAGAAAGAAATACTTGGTGTTGACGGTTGGCATGTGGATTGTGGATGACTTTAGTAGCATGTTGATAAAATTCAAATTCATTGTTCTTACTATTAGCGTGTGTGTCTCCTTGTTTGTTTCTATGTTTAAAGCCACCCCCCGCGGTAGCTTTCAGCCATAATTTGGCCAATTTCTTTCCTTTTATTTTTATTTATTTTTAAAATGAGGAATTTTAAATTAAGAAAACACAATCAATAATACTAATCCATATGGTCTCAAATTATATAAAAACCATGACAACAATATCCATTAGTAAACTTGAAAAGCCCTAAGGGATTAGATGTGTATCGCATCCCGAAAATGGATTTCACAATAGGTGCACTAACAATTAAGCATATACATTGTTTTTTAACAAAACCTTTATAATTGATGAAAATCCTAATCCATCGATGACGAGACTCGTAGTATTAAGGCCACACAATACACTGCTTAGAAACAAATCTAACTAACTGAAAACACAACCTAATACTAGAAAACAAGAAAAACATGCCACCAAATCGAACATTATAAACCATAACATGTCGAAAAACCCCAAGTATTGTTAACAAAACCTCTGGCAACGAGACACTAACGAAAGAATCACCAAAGAAAGAAGTATAGTACTCAAGAAAAACAGTGTTGTTGAAACACCTCCCGAATAGTGATATGTAAGCCCTACATGCCACAACCGCCATCACCAGAAGACTGTACTGCCATCACCACAAGAATCCTTACCACCTAGGATATCAAACCCTCGAAGGATTTTAGCCGCCTGCCATTAAAAACTTAAATAACGACTCTCCAAATCAATAACCACCAATTTCCGTGCCACCTTCGATCCGTCCTAACAGAAGCTTCACGTGTACACCCGCGCGCACACACACTCTCGATCACACGCACACCCACTATCTGGTAAGCTTGGATTGTGAAATTTATTTCAACTTTTACCGGAGAATTTTTGGCCATGTACTTTTAACTAATCGTATTAGACACATACACATGTTAAGCTTTTGTTTGATGTTTCAATTGGAACTTAAATTTTTCATCTTAATTTTTTTTTCTAAAAAATCAACAAAAATTATAATTAGTTTTTAAAAAATCAACCAAATCTAATTTAAAAATGTAATCTTTAACTAACAAACCAAACGGAGGTCTATTTAGGTTTTTCGCGTCCATATAGCTTCATGCTGAAATTTGTAAAATCGAATTGTGTTTGGTTTTATCATTCACCAAATAATGTATGTACCGTATCTTGGTAACTATGATTACAAGCGCAACTACTTTCGGATTTGGAGATGAAGTACTTAATTGAAAACAAGCACTTAAATTGGAATTTATACTTGTAAGAAAATTATCAAGCTTTCCTTTTCTTGCAAAAATCAAAACAAGGTTACAAGCTTTCCTTTTCTCGCAGAAAATCAAAACAAGGCCATGGAATTTATACTTGTAAGAAAATTATCATTATCAAGCTTTCCTTCTCTTGCAGAAAATCAAAACAAGGTTACAAGCTTTCCTTTTCTTGCAGAAAAAAATCAAAACAAGGTTACAAGCTTTCCTTTTCTTGCAGAAAATCAAAACAAGGCCATGGATTTTTTACTTGTAAGAAAATTGTCAAGCTTTCCTTTTCTCGCAGAAAATCAAAACAAGGCCATGGAATTTATACTTGTAAGAAAATTATCAAGCTTTCCTTTTCTTGCAGAAAATCAAAACAAGGCCATGGAATTTTTACTCGTAATAAAATTGATATCAAGCTTTCCTTTTCTTCCAGCAAATCAAAACAAAGTCATGGAATTTTTACTTGTAAGTAAATTGTTATCAAGCTTTCCTTTTTATTTTTTTTTTCCCAGAAAATCAAAACAAGGTCATGGAGTTCTTACTTGTAAGAAAATTATAATCAAGCTTTCCTTTTCTTGCAGTGAATCAAAACAAGGTCATGGAATTTTTACTTGTAAGAAAATTGTCAAGCTTTCCTTTTCTCGCAGAAAATCAAAACAAGGCCATGGAATTTTTACTTGTAAGAAAATTGTCAAGCTTTCCTTTTCTCGCAGAAAATCAAAACAAGGCCATGGAATTTATACTTGTAAGAAAATTATCAAGCTTTCCTTTTCTTGCAAAAATCAAAACAAGGCCATGGAATTTTTACTTGTAATAAAATTGATATCAAGCTTTTCTTTTCTTCCAGCAAATCAAAACAAAGTCATGGAATTTTTACTTGTAAGTAAATTGTTATCAAGCTTTCCTTTTTATTTTTTATTTTCCCAGAAAATCAAAACAAGGTCATGGAGTTCTTACTTGTAAGAAAATTATAATCAAGCTTTCCTTTTCTGCAGTGAATCAAAACAAGATCATGGAATTTTTACTTGTAAGAAAATTGTTATCAAGCTTCCCTTATTTCTTGCAGAGAATCAACATAAGGTCATGGAATTTTTGCTTGTCAGAAAATTGTTATCAAGCTTTCCTTTTCTTGCAAAAATTCAAATGTAAGAAAATTGTTATCAAGCTTTCTTTTCTTTTAGAAAATCAAAACAAGGCCAAAACCAAAAACTAACAAAAGAGGCCAAAAAAAAAAAAAAAGGGTTTGCCCTCCTAATGTTTTGGTGTACTGCTTTGGAGTTTGTACCATGTCTCTCTCTCTCTCTCTTTTTTTTTTTTTTTTTTTTTCCTTCTTTGGGTGGTAAGAGCTTGTTAAACAGCTCCAGCAATTAAGCTTTTACTTTAGAAAAATCACCTTCATAAAAATAAGTACCGTCAAAAAAACAAAAGAAAAGAAAAAGAAAAAGTTTTCCTAATTTACAACTTGTTCTGGTAATAATATGAAAGGATTTGTACGAGTAGGCCCCGATACAGAACAGGGAAGCTTCTTCTTAACGTTTCCACCCCTTTTTCCTTCAAAATAATTATTTAAAAAAAAAAAGGAAAAAGGTTTACCCAATTTTAGGGAAAAACTTTAAATTGCTGAATAATCAACTTAGAAAAATCATTATCATCAATGAGCTCCATTATAGCTAGCACAAACAGAATCTTTACAATATTTATTCTGTTCCCAAGCCGGCTGGATTAATACACATATGTACGTATATATATATATATTTATTTATAATACACATTATATGGGGTTGTCTTTGATTTTCACAAAGATGAAACCGTAACATAGAGAAATAAGGATCTATTATGAAATTTGTTTTTATGATAACAGTTTTTAATTGTCTTAGACATATATAAATATGTATATACACACATGGGAAAATGTGAAACTTACCAAATCTTTTATACATATCTCCTCATCGAATTCCTTCTAATGACCTTTATTATCTATATATATATATATATATATATATAGATACCTAGCTATTCACCTCAAAAAGCTCGTGAGAGGGCAAACACTTGGTTATAATTAGTAAAAACAATAGTGAAAGACAAACGAGAGACAGCAATTATTTTTAATTATAGGAGGAAATAAAATAATCACCTTGAGCATTTCAATGTGGAATCTACCGCCTACCTATGCTAATTTGATGTTTAATTGAAATTAAAAAAAAAAAAAAGAGTATGTATATTAAAAGTCTTATTTGTATTGTTATCCAAAAAAATAAATAAATAAAACTCTTATAATTAGTATTGTTAATAATGGAGAGTAAGATTTATTTGAAACACAAATATAGTTAAATGACCGCTTATGTAATATGCCTAGAATGTCATTAATTGTCACATGCTATATTATTTCACGTTCCTTTTTATAAATGTAGCAAAAAAGTTGTTGAAAGGATTTAATTGTCGTGTTTGAGTAAATATGCTCTTCAATGACTCATTTACCACCGAAATACTTTAATTGAGAATTATGGCGAACCCCATCTAGTAGTCCCTTGCAATTACTTGCCTTGTGTCTAGACATTTATAGTTGATTATAATGTGCACTTATTATTATTGTTAGCCAGGCATGTGGCCGATCTCTGCAAGATAGGTACTCACTAACTATGGACACATTATTATTCATTATTATCCCTCTCATCCCCTTTTTTTTCTTTTTCTTTTTCTTTTTTTCCCTCTTCTTTTAGGATTTTTTTTTTTCCAATAGGGTTTCCACAACATAAATATTCAGGCCAAAGGCTTAATGAAACACTAATTTTAGAAAGCCGTAGATGAGCTAAAATTCAAAGAAAAGGTTGGAGCATTATGTAGTCCTTTAATAATCGGTGGGGGAATTTATTTATTTCTTCTTTTTTTCTTTCTATACATATTCAATTTATGCATAAATGAAAATACATACTTATGTAACTATATAACTAAAGATGTAAATTTGGTACACATAAAATTAAGTTAAGTTGGTTAGAAATTATACAATAAAATAACGATCACTTAGTTATCTAATAATTAGTTTTTCAAGAAATTAATATATTGAACTAAATTCTCCTTTTTTTTCTTTAAGTGGAAGCTAATTAAACTCATTAACGTTCATGGTACTTCTAATAAATACAAAAACTCCACTAGGATACAAATATCGTCTCACATGATCAGAATCTCTCATTAGGTTTAGATTCGTCTCGATGATGACTGTCATTAGCAAAAGTCTTGTCTACTTAACGTGATATTTGGGGAGAACAATGGGATACAATCCGACGGGATTGAATTTTTATTTTTTTGTGGATTAGGGAGCTTCCCTATGTTGGTCCCACCTTAGTTCTATCCATGGCAAAGTTTCGGTGCAACCCTTACGTTAGACAAAACGTAGAGGGCACATGGTATATGGCACTATATGCCATAATTTGGAAGCCCCACCCACTCCCACAATCCACGCATAATTGCTCGGCCGTGCCCATATGCTCATCCTTTTTTTTTTTTTTTTTTTCCTCCTTGCAAATTTTCCAAATCACCCTTTTGTTTTTTTTAGCATTTACTTAATTTTTCTTACCCTCTACTTTATGGAAAGTACCATCATCTCAAAGTCTCAACTCCACTAATCTATTCATTAAAATAAAAAAATTTGAGAAAATTACTCAAATAACCACCTTTTTTTAATCTATTGACCATATAACACAAATTCCTCCATTTTCAGACGAACATGACACAAACTTTAGTTTATTTTAGTTTGATTTTGTGTCATATTTGTTTATATTTCTTTTTGGTGTCATATTAATCCAATAATTTTTAAATTTATATTATTCAAATGCTTTTCCCTTAAAATTCCAAATAGGAATGTGGTTGCTCAAAGACTACATCCCCTCATCATTCACATCAACATTTTGACCCTTGTAATAGCAAATTGGGACAAATGTCAAGCATGATTTGCTTAATGAGCTAAATCATGACTTTGTTCTGTAGTTAATTGGTTTTTTGCTTGGAAGCAACGATAAGACAAACGTACTTTAGTTAAATTCAAGGAAAAAAAAATAGAATTACTTTTATCTATATTCTTGAACCTTATGATCACTCTTATTTTATCTTTTGAACTAAAAAAAAAAAAATCACTTTACCACCTAAAATTTGCAATTAACTCCAATTTATCTATTTTATAAAAATTTTAATTAAAAACAGACAAAAAAAGTAAGTTAAATGCAGTCATGTAATTTTTTTTTATTTGTTTTTAGCAGAAATCCTAACATGATAGATTTAATAAGACTAATTCTCATATTTTTCTCATCTATTTTTAATTGAAATTTTGATAAAAAGAATAATGTCAAGTTAAATTCAAAATTTATTAAGTAAAGAAAGAGTTTTTAAAGTAAAATAAAAAATAAAAATAAAAATAAAAACCCAAGTCACATATGACAGGCTTTTAATTAGAAACATTATAGCAGATAATTATGTCGCTTTCCACAAGTTGACAATCATCCCTCCCCAACCCCACCCCCACCCCCACAGAAAAAATAACAATAAATAGATAAAAACGAAAATGATAAAAGAAAAAGAAAAAAAGAAAGAAAGAGAGAAAGTGATCATGAGTACTTGAACCAAATAATAAAGTGAACGGAAGGAAAAGTGCTCTACGTTGAAGTTTCCTCCCCACTAGGACTAGGGCCCACAATCTCCCCCGTCCTATACTCCCATTCGCACCTAATGAGCGGAGGGAAAAAATGGGCAATGTGAGAGAGAAAAAGTTGCTCTATAAATCAACTTATAAAAAAAAAATCCCCGATCACTAAACGCAACACTTTCTCCTCTCACCAGACGCAGTATAGTATAGTGGTAACTCTCTTTCATTTTCATTTTCATTTTCCCAAACAACATGGCTCTCCCAGAAAAAGCTCTCTTTCTCCTCTTCGTAGCTGTTTTCCTCCTCTCTCACCACTCTCAAGCCCGAGACAGCCAGTTCTTCAGCAAAGTCACCCACGAGAAAGAAACCGCCGCTCCAACGACGACGACGACAGTAGTCAATCCTTACAACAACAACAACAACAACAAGAAGCAAGAACAAGAGCCGACTTTCATCCCGGACACCCAAAACAACGGGTACGGGCTGTACGGGCACCAGTACGGGCAGCTGCCGCCGTCGGATCAGACCAACTTTAACGGAGAAAAACACTACACCACCACCACCACTACTACAAAGAGCGGCCCGAACGAGCCGTACGGCGCCACCCCGACAACCTACGAGCCCTACACCACCCCGGTCGGCCCCCACTACGGCACTATCGAGAAAGAAGAGGAAGAAGAAGAAGAAGAAGAAAAACAAGATCAGCCTGCCGCCAACAACTTCAACAACAACGCTCAGTTGTACGGCAGAAACGACAACAAGGACACCTTCTACTACAAGGACAACAACAAATTCAACGGTCAGGAGAAGCAGGGCATGAGCGACACGAGGTTCTTGGAGAACGGGAGGTACTACCACAACCTTAACAACGACAAGCAATACTACAATCCCAACTATTACTACAGAAACGACAACAACAAATTTAACGGTCAGGAGAAGCAGGGCATGAGCGACACCAGGTTCATGGAGAACGGGAAGTACTACCACGACAATAACAACGACAAGCAGTACTACAATCCCAACACGTACGACGAGAAGAACTACGACCCCAACTCGTACACAAACGACGACAACAAGAACTACCACTACTATGGAGCCAACGCCAACAATGAGAACTCGTACGAGAAGAATCGCTACAACAACAACAACAACTACTACAACGACAACTCGTTTGAAGGGTACCAGAACCAGGGGTTTCAGGAGAACGACAACGAGTTTGAGCCATGAGCAAAGCTAGATCATCCAGCTACAGTGAACAGATTATGATATGTCGTTTTTCTTTTTTCTTCTTCTTCTTCTTTTTTTTTTTTTTTTTAAATTACCGAATATCGTCATATTTCCTTAATTTGCATGTTTGATACTTGTGTTAATTATTGTGGTTGATCAAGTTGGAAAAAGGAATTTAAGATTATATATATTTATATATATAGACTAATATAAGGAGTTTGGTTTCTTGTTATGATCGTGTTTTTGTTTACCTTGTGATCTTTTTTATAATTTTTATTTTTGTCATGTACCCTGCATAGTAATAGTCATCATGGAAAGTGAAGTGTTGTAGTATTTTACTTTTTCCTTTTTCCTTTTGTTTAAGTGAAAACTGTTCGATTAATAAAATACTCTTGCTCCATGGCTACTTGCTTGATTACTTAATTAGTTAATTGTTGTTGATAATCTGTTTTTAGTATGTAGCACTTGGTAAATTAGTTGCTAATTAGTCCAACATTCTACCAATAGACCAACAAGACAACATCAATGTTTGTAAAACGCATAGAAAAGTTGGTAACCATCGTTTTTTTGGTAGTTCTCATGCATAGGATTGGTACATAAGAATTTTTAAATTTTAAGTTCTGAAGTTTAATTATTATTCCTTATTTTATCAAAATTTTTTTTTTAATGTTCACATTTTTAATTTCAGTTATTCTGGTTTTGCTTATTTTGGAGGATTTGAATGTTCACATTTCTAATTTCAGTGTTTTAAAGGGTGAAGAGAGATGTTAGATAAAACACTGTTGAAAGGTGTTGAAGCAGGGCAATTGACCGATTCGACTCATCCGGCATGAGTGTCCGGAAGTTGTCATTAAGTTTATTATTGTTTTCATATAGAAAATTATTGAAATATACTGAAAATGCATGTAACTCACCCATTAAGAGTGAATTAATGTAAACTTTGTATTTTCTTATTTGTTTTGTTTTCTTCATCGATTTTATTACTCTCAGCAATAACAAGTAAGGACCCATTTGGGAGAAGCTTTGGAGATCCTGTTTTGGATTGGAAATGAGATTTAGTCTTAGAAATGGCGTTTGATGGGGAAAAAAAACTGTTTCGAGTGAAAAAAGTGTAAATTTTAATATAAGTTTGAGAAAAAATATATATATATATCTTGTTTCATTCCTCTAGAAATTCTATGCAATTAAAAAAAATTTCATTTAGATTTAAAATAACAAAGTTATGGTCGTTTAAGTTTGAATTTACTATAGATAAATGAAAATGTAAATAATAAAAAGTAGTTTTAAACGGAAGAAAAGAACAAAATAAGTTTCCCAAATCAGATATCGATATAGCCCCTCAAACCGACCCTAAGAACTGTTTGACACTAAATTGGGTGGTAGATTGGCTATGAGAAAGGACAAAAAACTTAATGAAAACAAACTATTACAGCACTGTAGTTTGAAATTAAATGAACGAGTGATCATTCCTATGGATCAGGAGAAATTAAATATATATATATAAATATAATTTTTATATATAAGCAACAATTCGAGACGGAAGATCTCCCTCCAAAATGAAGAAATAAGGGGGGGTGCACTTTTTGGTAAAGTGATGGCCAACAAGAGCTACTAGTTGGCGAACCACTAGTGGCGCCACGAAGAAAGATATGTGAGAGCATTTCTTTTCTAGATTTCCACATCTTTGACAGCTAAATAAACTGGAGGCATTTATTATTATTATTATTATTATTATTATTATTATAAAATGCATTATCTTTTTATTCAGCACAAAAAAAAAAAAAAAAGAAAAAAAAAAGGGCACTATCTCGCCATGAATGACGGATTGACCTGGGGGTTTTGTTTGTTTAGCTTCAATTGCGCTCAAGCTGGGCCTCATTCCTTTTTGACTACCATGCACATTACACAGTGAAACCATCTGGACCTTGTGTTCCAAAAAAAAAAAAGAAAAAAAGAAAAAGAAAAAGAAAAAAGGAAGCTTTTGGTTCTGGTTTTTCTTTTCTATATGGGATGCGCATAACTCTCATTTCGATTGGACCACAATTTGAATAATTGTTTAAAAAATTTCTGTGCATGGTCTGTAGTTGGTGGTCGGATGTCCAAAATTATATACATATATATATGTATGTATGTATGTATGTATATATTATAGAATTTTTGTTCTTTAATTTCTCTTCATTTTCTTTCTCTCTCTCATTTTTTTTTGGTTGCATTCATCATAATAAGTTCCATTGTTTTAATGAGTAGTGTATCCTTTTCTTAAATTAAGTTATGTATTTACTTACAAAACAAATAAAAAGAATTCAGTAGACTCAAATTATTATAGAATGAAAAAAGAGAACGTCAATTCATGCATCCTCTTGGTGTTGATTTCTTGTTTGAAAGAATGAATGCTAAATTTATTTATATACCCTTAAAACATTCTAATATATCAATGATTATTTGATTGTGTAAAAGAATATTTTAGCAAGTACATTTATTAAATTACCATTCTTAAGTTTAATAAACACTAGACAGGAAATTAAATTGTTTCCATTATATCATCTAATAGATAAGTAAACACTGAAACTTAATAATTCTTATTTGGTGAAACACCGCTTTAAGTTAAACTGTAACCAAACTAAAATGACGCAACGCATGAACTAATTTTCCTGGAAACTAATGTCAACTATCCCAAGGAAAATCAAGAGATCGGTTAGCTTATCTGAAAATCAACCGATTCAACAAACCCACAACGTACGTACTGTGTGAGAAATTGCAACAACTACAAGCTCGTTAACTTGGTCAAATTTCTACCCACTTCAGGGTAAGTAACTGAAAGTATAGACTATGTCTGCTTTATAACAAATTCACACCAAAAAAAAAAGGGAAAAAAAAAAAGGGTTTGCTTCATGACAATAACCAATTCCATAGACCCAATAGTCCATCAACGTACAAATAAAAAGCTTGCACATTAATGGCAATTTAAAGAATTAACCAACCCCAACAAAAATCGGGACCAGAGAAGGGCAACAGTGGCAACAATACTCCAACAAGGAAATGAAGCCTTATTATGCTACCAAGAATAATACCTACCATATGTATAGTGGTTGTATACGCAAAGAATGAAGTTATAATTGCAGGAACAGTACTCGTGCTAAAAAGCTTCAGGCATTAATAATCACATCCACACCCAAAACATCAAAACCCCCACCTCCCAACCCCCCCCCCCTCTCTTTTTTTTTTTTTTTTTTTGATAATAACCCAAAACATCAGACTTAAACATATCAGCTTCTTATCATGTTCTATATGTCACTGTAATTGGTCTCCTTCTAGTCTCTTCTACCTCTAACTATTTCAGTAATTAGTGGATATGTTTTCAAAAAGAAAAAAGAAAAAAATGAAGCTTGTTGAAAGCTTCAATGGAGAAGAACATACCCGTACATATACATGTAAACAGGCATGGCCACTTGATTGGAGAAAAGAGTATGAATGTAGTGTACTCAAATGTATTATTATTATTATTTTTTTTTTTTGGTTAATATCCACTGAAAACTTAAGGGTTATTTGATGTAGTTACTTTTTCATTTTATATAGATTTTTGTTGAATAAAAAGGATTAGTGGTGTCTTTACACTTCCGGACTAGCGTCATTTCAGAAATCTACTAATATCACAGGTGGAACGGGAGGACCTGACTCATGCTTTCTCACCTAACATCTAGGAGCCCAAAGTCACTAAAACCCAGTGCAACTTGGTAGACCATTTGAGAGGCATAATTGCAGCTTCAAAGCGAACAACGAGATTCAATTTTTAGATGCTAGATAAGAGAGTCTGGATATATCATACCCTTACTGCTATACTTTATTAATTCTATCTAATTTACTTCAAGCCTTAGCGTGTCTTTTTAAGTGAGAATTGTGATAGCAAGTTGTTGAGCATCCTCAAATGAATTATCCAAATATTCCTACAAAGGGACCATCTTAGTTTCCCGTAATCCGTAAAGCCTCAGAACTCATGAAAATAAAAACACAAGGTCTTCATTTTGTCCGGAAATTATCTTATTCCTATTCATTAAGTGAATTATATATATATATATATATATATGTATTCTCTCACTCCCTTTGCACTGATGAAGATCATAAACTAATCCAACACGCTTCAAGACTATGTCTTAAACCAGACCATTAGCTTTACAAGCCACTTGTGCTACTAGGACTGAAAAGTGAGAACTAACATACACATGGCACCCTGACATCTAAAGCAAAATTCAATGTAGCTTTTTCTTGTTCCAAAAATTCAAAAGTATATCCTGTGTGACACCTTTTTTCTATGTAAGTAACACGTTTTATACTCACTAAAGTATAAAATAATTAGGACTAAAGGAGGCAATAACTAACTAAACAGAAGCATGTGAAGAATCTTATCAAATGTTCTGGAGAAAGAGGTAATGTGTGAGCTGTGTCAACACGAAAGTGATAGAATCCCGCAGAGCCACATTGATACTTTAGATTTTAGCCCAGCTAGTATTGTACGCTAACATTTTCTGTGATTTGGAGCTTCCTTGTACAAAGCGAACAGAAGCATGAACAAGCGTAACGAGATCATGTACCAAACACAAGATCAATCAAGAAAGTTACGACTCAAGCACCAACTAACAAAGAGATGCACATTATCAGCTAAACTGGCATCTTTAAGTTAATTCAGAAGAAACTCCTGAAAAATCTCCATTTCACAAATTGGAAAAGGATTGGAGGCTGTTCTCTGTCCTTTTGCCAGTACTCTTTGCAGTGAGACTTGCAATCTCACAGCCCTGTTGCTCTTGTCTTCCTCACATGCATCCACGTGAAACATTTTCTGATAGTCTCCCTTCTAAACAGATGGGCCATGCATCTGATATTGGATGGCTCTAGTCAATCTCATCTTTGCTAGCCTCCAAAATTTATATCTACCGCAATCTCAAAACTATTCTTTCAACATCTCACCACTATCAACCAACTTGATGAGAGGAAAATTGAGTAATTTACAGAAAAAACAAGCTGATTTTAACAAAAAGAAATTATGCATATTGTCTTTGTTCAACAAGGTATCTGCTACGTGTCTCTCCACAGACCCACTTTCCTAAGTACATAATATCCATAGTATTAACCGCATTAATAGAGTGAATGACAAGAAAAAAATATTAAGAAGTGATGCGAAAATCTCTCAGACTTTTCCCTGACTATACTAACAGCCACCCAGTGTTTAAAATTGTGCAATAAGAGGCGCGCCTCCATGAATTGCAGTGAAAAAAAGTAACGAAGCATAGGCCTCAAGGGCAGAAAAAATTGCGGCTGCCTCTCTAAGTTGAGACGTACAGAGTTGCAGGTATTATCGCGCAATTGAAGAGGCATTGCCTCAATTTGTAAGAAATTTCTAAACCAAAGACCAACGGCCCAAGGCCCAAGACTAATTTAAAAAAAGAAAAAAACCAAATCAGCCCATCTTTCGGGCTGAAAGGAACCCAAAAAGAAGCTTGACAATCCTCATAAACAGACGATTGTCATTTGGCTGCTCCTCGTTCAAAAATCCTCCATTGTTGGCTGCTGGATTCTTCTTGTGGTTCTTCTCCTCTTGTTCTTTTATTGACTAGGAAGAGGGAAATTGATAGGGATTGAGGCTGAGGAAGATGAGATTTCTACCTACTAGATTTTCTATATTTTATAAACTTATTTTTATGGTTTTATGTTGAGGCTTACGACTTAACTCACAAACAGAAAACGCCTTAATACCTGATTGCGCAATTTTAAACATTGCAGCCAGCAAGGTTTTTTGCAAATTTTATTTATCAGCTAGGATGGATATACCATTCAAAAGTGACAATGACAACAGGAAAGTAACGTGGAAGCCGTTATAAAGAAAAATTGTCTTCGCTCTTTTTAATCAAGAAAAGGCGTTTAGTGACAAAAATTTTAAAGCATTCAAAGAATAAAGACCAATAAAACTCAAGTTGCACACTCAACTTAGAGCTCATATGTGAATCTTATAACAGCCCCAAGAGTTAATAACAATTTAAAATTTCTGATCAAACAAATTCCCAAGAGTGAGTGTGTGAAAACATTACTCAAAAAGTATCACACACAATAACCAATTCCAGACACTAAAACGATTTATTACAGGATAAACATACCAAATTCCACAAAGAATTCAAACTGACAATGATCCAAACAGTCCATTTAAAAGAGAAGTAAACCTCAACAAGCTTTAGTTTGTGCAGGTGTATCTCATCAACTCATATTTTTTTTCATTCCTCATCTTTTCCCCTTTCTAAATATTCATGACAACTTTCACACCATTCTGAAAGTAGCCCTTTTCTGCATCTTAAGGATGTCTTTACACCATCCACATGGGTAGCCATTTCCATTCATAGTCCTCACTCACCCGCTCATATTTTTCACTTGCCTCGTTTGTTTTCTTTTCATTCTCCTGCCTCTTCTCGTTCTCCATTTCTTTTTTCCTCACCTATAACCATTTACGGCGGCTATCGCACTACTATCCGTTTTCCATTAAGCCTCCTCAAGTACAACCTCACCTATGCTCATAGGCCGCCATTTCCATTCACGATGCTACCTATCCGGTCAAGATAGCGAGCGCCAGTTCAGTAACTACCTAGCTTTGGTAATTTGGAAAGTGAGGAGATTTTAACAAATTCTCCACAATAACTACACGGGCACTTTAGAGTTGTCATATATTCTCATCCTTTATAAACAATCTTTCGCCGCAGCCCGCAGCGATCGTTTGTAAAGCTTTTCAAGATAGGTTACTACCTAGCTTTGGCAATTTGGAAAGCAGAGGAAATTCTTACAAATTCTCTGCAATCACTACACGGGCACTTTAAATTCATCCTATATTCTCGTCCATTACTGAAATCATTCGACGCAGAGATCGACATAAATTTATAACATACAATGACGATAAATTATAACAATAGAAATAGAAATCAATAGAATCGGAGCTAAAGCAATAAGATTTCTATTGCGAGATCTAATGGGTATTGAAGAACAAGTACCTTCTCTCTCATCTTGCCCCGGAAGGTTGTCGGAAACATCTTTTCGGACCATTCCTAGAAATACTCGCGGCGATTATCCCCATGAATGATACTATGAGAGAAACAGCAAGAAAGAACAGATTGGGTATTAATCCCTGAAAACCTAATTTCCCAATTTGAACCCAATATTTGTTCTTCTAGAGAGAGAATTGTCGGGGGCGAGGAATTTTGGAGGAGCACCAAAATCTGCGTTTGGTTAATGGGCGATCTGAATCTCGCCCTTCCTCTGAATCGGCCGTTTGGGATTGGGGATTTCACGGTAACATGCTTTGGCGCCAAGAAAGAGAATTTGGGCGCCAAATCATTTTTCTTGTTTTGAAAGGAAACGCGGCAAAACGATTTATTTGGGGTTAATTGTAATTTTAGCCTCGAGCTATATACGTTCTCACTTTAGAGATTCTTTCAGTATTAGTTTTTGTTAAAAAATGACAAGGTAAAACACGTAAGGCTCACGTGATGGATAAATGAAAGGGAATTTGGCAAAATGAATTATGTGTGATTGATTGAGCAAGAAACTTATGATTTTCATAAGTTGGATCAATTTAATAAATATATAGGATCGTTAGCGAAACTTTTGATAAGTTTAGAATCATTAGTATGATATTCTAAGTTTTAAAGGTAAAGTGAGGTCATTTTTATAAGTTGTAAAGGGGAAAAAAAAAATTAGGATGAATAGTTATTCAATTTTAGTCGTGAAATTTTTTTTTTTTTTTTTTAACTTTCAATAGGAATTTTGAGTCTATTTGTTTCTTACCACTGAACGACACGTCACTTCTGCTTCTGAATATACGACATGCATTCCTCATCAAAATAAAGACCACATGCCTGTCGTTTCTTTGTCTATCGCTATCAGAGAACGTCATTTAAGAACGTCATGCAGTTTGTCTTCCTAGCCAAATCCCAAAAGGATGATTGCCCGTTTAGTTTTAGAACGTGTCCTAAAATATTACGACATGTCGTTTAATCTTAACTGATGAAATGTAGTTAAATCTTGAATGACGACATGTCGTTCAATCTTGACCAACAACGACTTGTCTTTGGTCGTTAAAAAGTAATGAGATTTCGTAAAAAGAAATAGGCAGTGTCGGCAGTGTAAGGACTTCAGTTTCTATTTCTAGACTAACAACCAAAAATATGCTTTTTAGCTCTGTAGCTGCGTCCTAGATGGCGTCATCAATTATTCATGTGAAAAATTTTTTTTTTTACCGTGGGACACTCTATTTTACATCGTTAGTAGGAGCTCTTATTTTCATTGTTTGATAAATTTTTCTACAGTCTGATCATTATTAATAGTAAATTTGTGATATATACTATAAATTTTAACATAAACACCTATAAATCATAACGTTTAAAATTTAATTTAAGGAAGAAAATTTTGTTTCCCCTCAATAAGAAGTCACACCTTAAAAGGACCCTATTTGACTGTCCGCTTGCATTTTCGTCAAACCCACCCATCAACTATGTAAACAGCAAATGGCACATCAATGTGAAAGATATATATCAGCTAAATACTTGAATAGAAAAATAACTTTTATGAAAACATATGGATGTCCAATCTATATTCATGTATATATGATTACATATATAACTTAATAGTTATTCTACACTTAGATTTAACTTAGATTTAATTATACGACGTAAAATTCGAATCTCTATACCTTCAATTAAAAAAAAAAATTTCTATACACACATAGATAGGAAACCTAAAATTTGCAGCCAAGCTATATTCATGTATATATGATTACATATATAACTTAATAGTTATTCTACGATTAGATTTAATTATACGGTCTAAAATTTGAATCTCTATACCCTCAATTGAAAAAAAAAAAAAAAACAAAAAATAAAAAACAAAAATTTCTATATACACCTAAAATTTGCAGCCAAGCTTGTTGTAATGTTTAAAGCTGTCACTTTTGGTTTCACCTGCCATCAAATATCAATGCACACCAGTGACATTTAAGCTCTTCCGACCTATCTTTCATGGTTTTTATTTTTTTTTATTTTTTTAAGGACATGAAATATAATCGTACCTGAAATAGGTAAGAAATCAAATCAATACATCTAGGGGACCAATATTTCTAAGCTCTAATTCTATTTAAAAATAATAATAATAATAAATTACTCATTTAGTCCCTAAACTTTTAATCTTATACAACTTTGGTTCATTAACTTTTTTTCATAATTGGAATGTCTTTAAACTTTTAAAAATATTGCTACAATAGTCCTTTTCATCAATTTTTAGACAGAAGTTATTAGTAATTTGGTTAAAGAGTGGTGCTAACTATGAATTACATTAAAAAATTAATAAAAAAGACTATTACATCAATGTTTTTAATAGTTTATGGTCATTCCAGTTATAAAAAAAAAAAAAGGACATAGAATACCCCTAAACTATTAAAATATTATTACAATAGCCATTTATGTTAACTTTTAAATAGAATTCATTGATAATTTGATCAAAAAAATAATGTTAACTAACAGATTCAGTCTAAAAATTAATATAAATGATTATTGTAATAACAATTTAATAGTTTATAGACATTCCATCTATGAAAAAAGATTCAGAAACTAAAATTATATAAAATCAAAAATTTAGGGACCGACTTAACAATTTATATTTAAAAAATAAAACTACATATAGCTCTAAAACTCCTCTGTCTTCAATTTTTGGTCCCTTGTTGTATAGTTGGATTAGGTATCAATACGTAGGTAGACAAAAATGTAGAGCCCTTCTGAAATTTATTGGGAACATCCCACTACTTTTGCTGATGGGCAATATATATATATATATATATATATATATTTTATACTAGAGCCAGTCATTCATGTTGGTGAGTAGACTGAAAAAATAAACTAAATAAGAAAATTAGAAGTAATAAAAGAAGAAGATAATTCACGGAGCCACAGATCACTTAAGTGAATAGATTTTCTAAACTAAAATAAATAAAAATAATTATACATAAGATAATTGTTTTACTTAATATGAAAGAAAAAGTTTGGTGGACTCTTATTTTAAGAAGAAATTACAGGTGTTTGATTGGTTAGTTTGAGTTGAAATATTTTAGTTGTAATAGTAAATTTTTTTGAATTTTTAGAAAAGACAAAAAACTTTTTGAGAAAAAGATAAAAATTTTTTAAGAAAAAGACAAAAAAAAGTTTGAAATGAATTGGAAATGAGATGGTTGTCAAACTCCCCTGAAATAATTGAGAGAGAGAGAGAGAGGGAGATTTGTAGCTTTCTTAAGGCTTAAATGACGTCAAATGAAAATTGAAGAGGCATCTATTAATTGTACATTAGTTGTTCACATAACTTAGTTCAGAGGTCATGATTACAAATATGCTTGTAAGGGAACCAAACGTTGCCACCATAAATTTCAAATAAAAAAATCAAAATAAAAAACAAAATCGATATTGATGTTGGTACCTAAATTCTACGCACACGTTATAAGATAAAACTGGTCATATAATTAATTTCTCAACTAACTTAACAACTTTATCGCTATAAATATTTACTATTCAGTGATTGTATTCAAGTGAAAATTTTATTTACTTGATGGATTTAGGTTCAAGTTTTTAAGATCAATTTATATTGAAATCAAACAAAAATTGCTGGCAATGTACTTTTTAGGCTATCATGTGCAAGTCACGTGTAACAAAAAATAAATTTTAATGGACACGAGTAAAATGACCGAGGATATCAAGGATTATAAATTCAAGATACTAATTGTCAAGAGGGAAAAAAAATTTTAAAACCAAATTGCTAAATTTGAAAAGTTCAAAAAATGTTGGTACAATGAAACCTAAAAACTATAATTCAATTGATGAGGAAATATGTGTAACGTGGTAATAAAATTTCAAATTCAAGGGTAAAGGAAAAATTATAAAGTTTATGTTTTCATTTCATTTACTTTGAAATTACTCATCACTTCCTACTTCACCTACAACTTCACCCGTTAGGTACCCTATAAGGTGGAAGAAATTGCTTAACAAAATTTTTATTTTTCTTGGTTTCCTCATGTTCCTTGACAAATATATCCGTACCCCTTCCATGATCTAATCAATAATCTAGTTTTTTTTTTAATTATTTTAAAATTATTTTTTTTAATTTTTTGATATCCGGGTATGTTCCTTTACACTTCTGAAATCCTGCATACTTAAGAGAGATCAAATCAACAATATATAAAAACACATCTCTTTGATCATATCTTTTGAGTCTCTTCGATCATCATGCAACATTTTTTTAAGCGTCGGATGATGATCTATTGAAAGATGGATGGTTGAAATTTTTTCTTCTTGGGTTTCAAAAATAACTAAAATATGTACTATATTGATTAATTTATGAGTTAACTACACTAACACTTTTACTAAAATTACATAGACATGCCCTTTTAAAACAAATAACGTTAACACTCCTTGATTTTTTTAAAAAATTACAGAAACACATCATCTGTTAGTTGACCATTAGTGTGACCGTTAAATGTAAATAAAATACCTAAATTGCCCTTCCTAACATCAGTATGTTTTCAGCTATAATAATTTTGTTTTTTAAACTATAAAATATATATTTATCTATATCGTTTGAAAATATAGAGATATAACAAGAGACTTAAATGATCAAAAGCGTTGTTGTATTCTTTTTTCTGTTTTAAGATTTTTTTTTTTCTGTTTGAAATGAAAAATCAATTAACAATCACTACAACCTTATCATAATACTTCCAAAGGTTTGAAATAAAATTTCGACCTCATTAAACAATTTCATTAAGCTAGACAACGATGTTCCATTACATCACATGAACAAATATGCAATCAACAAAGCACCAAACAAATTTTGTCATTGCCATTAACTTTCAAAGGAGAGGTGTGGTTGGGCGTTGCAGGGATTGGTCAACGGCGGCGGCGAGACGATTCCAAATCCGCCGAGGAGAGGTGTGGTTGGGGGTGGCCGTTTGCTTGTTGTGGCCCCTGGAGTTGTCTTTTGTTTTGGAGTGAAAACCACAGATGATGAAGGGATGTGATTAGATAAATTGAAGAAATTAATCGAGGGGTATTTTCGTCATTTCAAACTTCAATTTAACAGAAATAGAGATAAGGGGTGTCGTTGTTGTTTGTTTGGTCAACAAGGTTTCTCCATCACTTAACGCACGATAAATTGCTTGCACTACTCGATTTTTTTTTTAATTTTTATTTATTTCATTTTTTTATTTTTTTTTGACCAGGCGCCTGTTGGTTTTCACCCCAAGTTAAAACTGGCAAGTAACTGTTGCTGTATTTGGCCGAACAGTTGTAACTTTCAGATGGTAATAAAGGCTAATAGGGGGGTGGTGTAAACCTTCAGTTAAAACAATGGCTGAACTGAACATCGAAGTGGGTCCCAAAGCTTATTTAATGCATGATGCAGTCCCTTTTAAGGAAGAATATAAAGACCCGACTTTTCTTCTTAGGTCTTCTCAAAACACTTTTATTAAAATTTTTTTTTTTCTCCCTCTTTTAGGCCCACTACTTGGATTTCTTGTGACCATCATCATCAAGTCATTTAATCTTGTTCTTCGTCTTCGTTTGTTTTCTTCTTTGTTGAGGTCGTTGCCTTTCTGGTCATGGAGGTAATCATTCATTCTTTACATTTTGTATATTTCTCTTGTAATTTTCTATTCTCGTTATAAAAGAGTTTGTCTTATCATCTCATGGTTCTCTTGGTTTTTCTGGTTTTGTGAATGAGAGAGGCCAGACGACTTCAGGGGTTTCTTTTTATTTTTGGTTTCAGTGTTTTGATTTGATATATATTTATATATGTCTATATATATATATATAGAGAGAGAGAGAGAGAGAGCGAGAACGAGGGAGGACTTCTAAGAACTGAAGCTTTATTTTGCTTTGCTATACAAAAATTTTTGCTGTTGTATTGGAAAATTTGCAAGATTTTATAAACTTCCTTCATGGCCTTTTTTAGTTTTTTAACTTCCGTTTGCTTCTCTATTTCAAACTCACTTTTCAAACTGAAAATTTTAATTTTAATGAAAGAAGATATTGTAGAAAAACGTTTGAACAGTGTGTTTGAAGCGGAGATCCAAACGGGGTCTACGTTTTTTATCTGTTTGTCTGTCTAATGGCAAATGTTATAGAAGCTAGAAGCTGAAAGCTGAAGACAAATAAATTTTTTTTTTAAATGTTTTGGTTTTAGGATAAGGGTGTTAATATATCTGATAAAATAAAAATGACTTCGGTAGCCAGAAAGGCAATGGCTGAACGACATAAATATTATCATTGAAAACTGTAAACAATAGATTTTTGCTACTCAAATCTCGAAGCACTATCTTCCTTCTAGAGAAATTGGTGATACAGAAGTCAATGGATAAGTACAATATTTGCAATATATACAAATATATTGCCTTGATTATGTATCTGAATAGCCTGCAAGAACTGGCCATTTTGACTGGGAATCATAACTTGAGCCACAGAACAGAGTTAGATTGATTATCAATAATGCTTCAAAAAATTTTTTTTAATTTTTTAAATGCAAGAGATGGGGCTCTTCATTTCTCTTAATTTTCCTTCCATTTATTGATCATGATTTATTGTTTACCAGTTAATGACTTCATAATTAATTAATTAAATTTAAGAGTATGTTTTGATAAAAATCAATGGTTAATCTGGATTATGTTACTTGCAGGACCATGACATCCCAA